>JAAAKG020169659.1:0-27694 GCA_010014905.2 Druon quercuslanigerum | reverse complement strand
GTTTAAACAATTAAATTGTTAATAACTAATTACCTATTAACTTTTGGACAATCCACCCTCGAAATTCGTAATCAGGATGTCAAAGTACATAAAAAACACTTGGGTGGAGCCCGTTACCCCCATCGGTCACGGACCCCGCCTCTGGCTCCTAGACTAAGAACCAACTGAAATATAAACCGGAATTTCTTCATAACTTTTTATTACGTGAAAATGTTCACAAGGTAAAAATTATTTTTTTCTGCATACATTTCGCTACCATCAATGAACTTTCGCCATTGGATTGGCAACGCCTCTTTCAGTGATCCAAACAAATGGTAGTTACGAATTAAATTTTTTCTCCTTAAACTCTTTTGCTTATATGTGTAACGGAGCCTGGCGCCTCCAGACAGGTTATTTTAAAGGCTTTTCAGGGTCAATTGATTTCTCTCAGAGTCTCAGCGTCGAGCTTTAAGAAATAAATAATTTTGAAATTGGTGATATGAGATTTAGATAATCGAAACCCACAATTTTTTTATTCCTGGCATATGTAATTTGTTTGAAGAAATTAAAACTTTGATCAGTTTTTTAAGCAACAATATTATTGATTGCCAAATTTTGATCTTTTTTAGGCAGATTGTGTATTTATGAAATCGTAAAAATGTTTAGATTCTGAACACCTTAATTTCAAAGTGCACATTTAAGATTTATAAATTTGTAAAACTTCTTTATATTGGTCTGTTTATGAAGAAAGGGAGCGTCCTGAAGAGAAATATCTAACGCCAGTCTGGCGATACAGCGACATTCCTTTTTTCGAGTGTTCAAAATTACCCAGTCAGAATTGCGGAAAGGTGACAACAATCCTTTCTAGAGTTTTGTGACACACCTATTTTTCCGAAACGGATATTACCCTTTCTCACTTCAAGAACCGTGCCATTTTTGTAATTCATTACATACGAAACAGTTCTCGGACGCTGGATTTATTAGCACAGTCAGCCCCAAAACCGACGCTAAATACAGATTTGACTGTCTAATAAAAAAATGACGTTATTTTGGATATAAAAAAATCCTTAAAGAACCTACTTTTTTCTTGAGATCATTAGAAATAATACGTACTTGTATAGTCTGCTGACCATAAATTATACGTTTCATATTTTTTAGGAATAATAATAATAATAACAAAATCAAAAATATAAAAATGCATTCGTGCAAAACTATTCCAAAAATATAAAAATCCAACTCTAAACCAAAAATGCCTTCGACATGTTGGGCAATAAGCGCCTTAATCCTGTGAAAACATTTTAAAATCCAAGTAGAGTAATATGATAATAATAAAATGGTAGCTCTAAGAAAACACCCAGAGGTGACTGTTATCAGATCCAACGCATACCTGAAATAGGCGCTGATGATTTGAGAAAGGGTCGCGGCCGTATGCGCCGCGGCATTGTAAATGAAAACTCATTTTCTTGTTCAATGCCGACAGATTTGAAGACCAAATCTTCCAAACAAAATGCTTGTATCTGCTTTGGAGAAACTCCTTCACTGATGTTTCATCCTGAATGCTGTTTAGTGGCACGGCCAGGTACTTATTGGTCTCTCCAGTGTGAAGATGTCTAATTATATCCACTAGCTCATGGTCCTCGGGAACGCAAAAAATCTTCCATTCCTTCAGATGAATTTTGGAAAATTTGTTAAATTCAAACTCTATACCAATCTCTCCTGTGTACTGCTTGATGATATTTGAAGCACTCTATAGTTAATTTTTATCAGAAACATAGATCTTTAGGTGATCCATATAAAATACATGAGTTACTATATGCTCGCGATTATTAGTGTCGCCACAGAGATATCCGGAAGAATTTAATAGTGCGAGAGATAGAGGCAGAAGTTTGATGCAAAAAAACCGAGGATTCATGGTGTCGCCCTAAAAGAAGCCCATATGAAAGGTGACGTTGTTTGTCGTTAAACGATATTTTCCAGATCAGATAATAAATCAGGTTTTCCAAAGGGCTGTCAACCTCTATGCATCTCACTATGTGTGGATGAACCTTCGAGCTTTTCTACTGATAGATGATAAGTCTTTGAGACATTGAATCGAAAGCTTCGTGGTAGGCAATCCAGGCGATTGACTGGACGCGTTGATGCGCTGCTGCGTATTTGCAAGCGCACCTGTCAACTAGAAGGTTCTCTCTGTATCCTGTTACACCTTTTTTCATGCCACGTTGTTCGTACATCTCCCCCCACACAGGCTCAATTCTTTAAACAATCCTGTTGTTTAGGACCGCTGTGATTATTATAATGCAGTGTGTTCAAACCAGTTATTGGCCTGTAAGTCTCTGGATTGGACAAGTTGCCTTTTTTCGTTATCAGTATAGTGCGTCCTAACACCAGCCATTACGGAATGGGTGTTTCCCACATTCAATATGAGGTGCAGTGACTGATGGTTATTCCTCCTCAAATGTTATAAGTTTATAGCAATACTCCATGAAGCGGATGATATAAACTAAAAGCTAAATAATTAGTGATCCAGAGGTCGAACTTCTCCATTGATTTCGCAATAACTAATGAGACAGGTTTTAAAGCTCTGGGAGTTGCTGTCACCAGAAAGTGTACATACATGCCAAAAAGTCTCCTATAACGGGGATAACGCATTCATCGTAGCTGCCCAGCAAGTCATTCTTTAGTCTATTCGTCCACTCAATGTGGGCGTTTCGCCAGTTTATCGACGTGTTTGCATCTAAATTATTTTCAGCGCCCAGAACTCTAGGGTGATCAACACTGCTTGCCCGGGTTCCATTTAGCACTCTTCACGATTGATATGTCTTGGCTTAGAGGTGATTTCTTCTGGACCATCCCTGAAAAATTACCAGCGACTATTAAATAAGTATTGTGATCATATTCAGTAGAAACCCTTCGTACAGGGATCCCTTATCCACAACCCGAGGACGCGTTCGGTGGTTTTGTCATAGGCCTTTCGGTTTTATTCCAACAATGCTATCCAATCTAAAGCTGGGGGAACCAATGGAGATGGATTTATTGCGATGAATCGGCTGAATCTTGAGGCTGTTAGGTGGACGGAACGACTGATTGAATGCTACGAAGCGAGGGTAACTCCGGAACAAGATAATCACATGGCGCGACTGCATGCTCTGTGGTGCGAGAAACACCCAGATCTATCGCACTTTTCGCATCAACGTCTGCGAAACCATGCCGCAGTACTCCACAAAAAGGGTTTTGTAAGCGGAACGCCTTATCTACCTAATCTAGTCACCGTTGTAGACACCTCACCCAGTAGCCATTCAGCTTTCGGCACGATTTTCACACCTCCGCTTGCGGGTTAATTCCTTCGGGACCATACCTTGGCATTCGTTCAGCGCTGGTAACGGATCGACCCTCGGGTGGGCTAATATTCCAAGTGTAAGTATGTGCACCGATGGATATATGTATGGATGAAAAAGGATGGATGGTTGGGATGGATAAATAAGAAGGTTTCTTTAGGTTGAGAGGATGATGGAAGATAATATAAAAGTAATAATAATAATAATATGTACAAGAATATATTTTGTGAACATTTTAAAATTATTTGGGGTAAAGGGATGCATAAGATGGAGGACGGGATCTATTTTTATGGAATTCGGGTATCAATGGGTATGGGATGCTACGACGCTGTATTTGTGGAAGGAGAGGTGTTTCAAAAGATGAAGTTGGTTCTAATATTTTTGATGTTTGGGATCGCGGGCTATTAATACGTGGTGCCGAGACTGACTCATCTGAATATGTAACATGACGAGAGTAAGGGTACGTCCTAGCGAGAGATCCTCTTTCGCTTCGGACTCTCTAAGGCGATGCCCTTGATTCCGTTACTACCGAGCTCTTATCCCAATCATTTAGAGGTAGAGAATAGCCCTGGATTAGCCTAATGGTTGTTGAGGTAGCTAGTGCTGAATTATCTATAAAAATTAAAAAAAAATAGTGTTAAATTTTTGTCGACTATCAAAAACGTTAATTTATTCCTGCTTAATTGGTGAAGTTCCTTGATGGTTATATATTTCTAGAAGGTTGCAAAAAAAATCCGTATAAAAGAAAATTTTAAAATAAACTATTTACATTTATTTAAAAAAGTCGGTGTTTACAAAAGTACTACAATGATTTACGTGGTTTTATAACCATAGGGTAGAGAATTATAATTGTCTACCCTACGTTTCTTGAATCGACCGAGACTTTATTTCAAATAGATCCTTACTGTCTATAGCAAGATCACTAAGCGATATATTTTCACGAAGCGATTATACCTTCAGCCTTACACACTGCTGATTCTGTGTCATCTGCTGCGCGTGCTATATAGCCCGGAGTTCCGTGAGTGATGTATATACAGGAATCCGTGTCATAATACAAGACTTGTCGGTGTAGTTGCGACAAGTAATCGTACAACTTTAAACGGGCTGGTGCTGTCGTATACGCTGCGATGACGATGTTTGTATTAAGCAGAGGTGTGACTGCTTCTTCTCTGTATCCCCAACAATGATACAACATTTTTTCGTTTGCAGGTACGATATTTCTTACGTCCATTTTTGGGTTAAGTATAATACGTAATAATTTTTCCTTTGTTCTTACAATCTCTGTTTGAGGTAAATTGTTACGATTATTAAACTTACCCCAAAAAGGGTTAAGGCATAATTTTGCCATTGATTGCAAACCAGGATCATTATTTATTTTATCCCGATCGAGTTTTATCCCTTCTGCCTATCCATATTGTCGTATATATTAAACTTTGAAGCATTATCGATATAATGTGATGGCCACCCATTTGCTTCTTGTTTTATTTTCAAGAACATACTTATATATGCTGCGAAAAGACCACCCTTTTGAGTGGATGGGTCATATTGAACAACCCTGTATTGTCAAATTTCTGATATCTCTATGATCTTGTAACCTATTTCTATGACTCTTTTTAATTCAAGGGAAACCCACGTACCTTCAAATACACGCTGTGATTCATCTTCATGCAGACATGCACCCTGATACTGTACAACGCACTAAACCCTCGAATTTGGTAAGATCGGAATTTGTATCGGTAAATGCTTTACACTCCTCAGAACCAAGGTACAATGTTGGATGTCCTATAGGAAACATGCCTGCTTAGAGATAAAAGGATACAGAGAGCAAACATATTTATATTCAATTATCTCGCCATGATGGTGTTTTTATAATTGCGTTAGATCTTCATCCTATTTTTAAAACGTCTAAAATCGCATTTCCTTATTTCAGAGATTTCGTAACCATCTATTCTAATTTTAGAGGTTGGAGCGCGTGTACTTTTGTAACGATCGTTCATAGTTTACCCAGATTTTCCAACTATTTTATCTCTATTCACTTTATTGCATCGTTAACAACCATGCCAAAAACAGCTGTAAAACCGGAAAAAATGACGAGGTCCATTATCTTTTTTTTGAAAGTACACGTCTACAATAGGCCCTTCAAGTAGATGATAATCTCGACCCATACCAAGGTGTTGAATCTTTACACCAAGTTCTCCTTCCAAAAATAAAAGCAATTCGATGAAAACCTTAGACTGATTATCACTGTACCTACAGCCACCCCTTCGTATAATACCTATCGTCTCACGTAAAAACTGCTTCCGAAAAAATTATTTCAAACCTGGCAATGTCAAGATTTTGCAAAACAATCTAAGCAAAACACATTCTGGACTACCAAAGATATTTTGTAGTCCAATCAACAGTATTTACATTGCCAGGACAGCGCCATGATTTGGCCTATTATTACCAGGACAGCGGCATTTTTTTGCCCTTACTAACTGGACTGGTCTTCCCAGTGTTTCTAGTATTGTCAGTGATTGTGCCATTTAGATATTCTGATGAGGAGGCGTTGAGCTGTATTATATTACAATTTCAGCCAATTTGACCAGGGCCGAATTTTTATTGTAAATTGTGCAGGGTCATTTGCAATTTTTTAGAGATTTTAAAGTTTAAAATAAATTAGAAATTTTGTAAGAAATTTTTAATTTATAGGTGAATTTTTAATTTTCAAATTTTTTAATAAATTTTCAATTTAAATTTTTTTAAATAAATGTTTAAGCAATACTTACTTTTTATTATAATTGTGCATCGTAAGTCAATTATTAGTAATTGCTTATAACACTTGAATATTAACACTTTAATTTAAAAGTAAATCACTAAAATATCACTGATTCGCATTGAAAATTCACTGTTTTCTCAGCGTTTGTTTTCATACGTTTCAACAAGTGGAAATCCAACGTGAATCAGTGAAAAATCACTAAAATGACAGACAAACTAAGTATTTTTTGACTTATTTACTAATGGATTTACACTGATATAACTTGCAAGAAGAAAGTCACTGAGAATCAGTGAAATCAGAATAAAATAAAAATGAAATAATTTGTACTTTTTAATAGAGATTAAAACTAATGACTTACCAATTTCATCATCCCTCTCAACATATGACCGTTTTAGCGCCTCCATGTCTTTATATTCATCTACATTTTCCTCATTCTCTTCCATATTTTGGTCATACACCTCCTCCTTATCCTGCTCAGAATTTCGAGAACTGGACGGCATCTTCTGGTCATCCTCTTCAAATATGGTTTCATCGTCGTCGTCGTAGTCATTATCGTTGTCATCGCTGATCTCCATCTCAATGTAGTCGTTGTCATTGTCATATTCAATATTATTTTCTTTTTCACTGTCACGGTCGTTGTTTTCATCACTCTCACTGTCGCACAAGTTCACAATCTCACAAAAAACTCCACTATTTTTGTAAAGAACTTCACTTTCCGAAGTAGCGCTTACGGATTCCTCATCGTCATTAATGAATATGAGATCGAGGGCCGTAGGTGTTATCATTATCACTGCTGCTGCCGCTGCTGCTGCTGATGGTGATGGTAGATGCAAAGCATTATTAACCATCACCGTATCATCATCCTGGTCCATATTTCCAGGTACTGTAACTGTTCAAACTGAAGGCGGTTGAGTAGGAGGAGGCTGTAATAATCTCTGAGTCTGTCGAGCTGGATCTGCTGGTCATCAAACTTCCTTCCTCGAACCATCACCATTTCGCGCACAATCGCATTATCGCCAATCACCCTTAATACGCGATTGATGGATTGTTTGAACCAGTTATACGAATCATAGACAATAAATCCCATGGAATCTCCTTCAATCGTGATGAATGGCTTCAATTACAAAAAAAATTCGATCTCATTTTTTCCTACTTGGAGGATCGATGGAGTAACAATAACTCCACCTTTTGTTCTTTACCGATTAAAATTGGCCGTTATAACTTATTTTTCACATTTTCGTATAATGCCAAAGCTATTTTGATCGAAAAGATCGTAGAAAATGCAGCCCCGACAAGAGCTACCACATCGACAAATAGCGAGACACAAGGAAAAAATGAGATGAGCATCGATGAACGAATCAGAAGTACGGAACGGGTATTATCGAATGTAAAGCTCTGCAAGAAGTTCTTCGTGAAAGAATAAAGTACTTATTTTTTGACGGAGAAAATACACAGACCTATCAGTGAATTTATGCGTAGAATATTAAAAAAAGACTAATGACTTTTAACAAGTTTTTTCCAGCTTCGTTCCACATATTTAATTTAGAAATATGTCTGCCATATGTTTTTAATAATTCTTTTGTAGAAAAGCCTCTTTCCTATTAAAAAACAATAGCTCAGGCAAAATTTAAACGATTGATTGTATGATTTTTAATGGTCGAAAATGAAAGTATACACTGATATCACTGATTACAAGTATGTCTATATGCATTTCTCTTTATATGCATATATGTACGTATATGGTTGTAATATGCGAGAACATGTATATCCATTTTAAATGTAAATATTACAAGAGTTTGTTTAGCAAATTTTTGAACTGTTATCTCCCTCTCATTTTTCTAAAACTGAAATAAAAGATGCTTTTAGTTAATATGATATTTTTGTATTTTCCTAAACCTTCCTTGTGTGTGAAATTATATGAGATTAAGATTCCAGCGCAGATAAGATAAGATAACGTATTGCTATAAGATGTAAAGACTTTTAGTTTTTCAAATTGAAAAGGGTTTGGAAAGAGTAAAAATCCTATAAACTATATGCTCTTTTTTTATTTCTGATATTCTGTCAGATATGAAGTGGTGGATACAAAAAAAATAATTATTTTTTTACACCAGCAGCGGGCGCGGGTTTCCCAAAGCGTGAGATCGGCTGATGATATGCTCATCCAGGCGATCCAGGAACGCGGGTGTTGGATATGAGGTTTGAGGGTGTGAAACCGAAAAAAGCGTATATAGGCTCCACACCGACCGCAGTTATAAGCTGATTAGTTTTTCCGAAAATACATTTTCTTTAACTCTGTGATTTCACTATAAATGTTGAAATATAGAGAACTTTATATCAGTATAGAAAATGGACCCTCGTTAGCAACATCCTTTCATTGCTATGATTTGCGGACCAAGTGGTTCCGGGAAAACCTATTTTGTAAATAATTCTTGAGTTTTAAATCAACTGTAGATCTTTTCTCTCAAGGCAGCACCATATAAATCTTAGTGTTATCTTTATCTCTTAAAATTAATTTCACCAGGGACATGGACAAAGAGAAATATCACTCAATAAGAATCATATTGCTGTTTTTAAAACTCCTCGAGACCGAGCTCAATTTCAGCATATTACCAATTATGCGTCTGTAAAGGCATCGAGTGCACGTAAACGCATTGGTGAAAAAACACATACTCATTGCATGCACTCTGTCGCCTCGATCGTAATCAAAGAAAAGCGATTCTGATCACAGCTAATGCAAAACTCGTAAAATGCATATGCGAGTTTGCTCTAAATATTTTGGCGGAGAATATATAATCGCCTGGATATTATGACCTACTAATGACAGAAGACAAAGGCGTCATTAGTGCTAACGACCTGACAAAGGGGCTCACAGACACGCCAGGTAGGGGTACGAAGCAATCTAGACCTCGCAGCACACGTTCGGTTAAATCTCAAGGGTCGAGAAAAGTTATAAGCCAGTGGTAAACATTGTTTCTGAAACGCAGGTATTGAAAAAGTCGCAACGCTGTGCGTGGAAGAGTATCACGTGCAAAGGTGGTTGATTGGTGAAGATGATTTATGGGAAGCAGATTTAGTTGATTTAAAACATTTAAAAGATTCCAACGATTGATACAAGTATCTACTGGTAGTCATTGATGTTCTGATTGAATACGTTTGGGTTGATCTGTGAATGAAGTCAGATGGGCTTTTGAGATTATTCTCGAAAAAAGTGAAAAGCGTTATCCCGCCTGTCTTTAGAATGATCCAGGAAAAGAATTTCTCGGTGTAAATTTTCAAACATTTTTATCAACGGCTCGGGTTATAAATTTGATGTAAGGAATTTCGGAATAAACGGAAAAAAGTTAAGTGGCTTGGTAAAGCGCATAAATCGAAGAAGAAGAAAAAGAAAGGAGTGAAAAATACGAAATCTAAAATAAAAATAAAATCAATAGTAGTAGAAAAAGGAAAAATAATAAAACACAGAAGAAACAAAAACGTAAAACTAGTGGAGAAAAAAATCGTTCAATTTCGGACATTTCTGGCGGTCGAACAGTAGATTATTGTATGGTGTCCTCTTTACACTCACATTCTAGCGAGTATTTAAAAACTTTAATCCCCTCCAAACAACGCAAGCTGCCGACACTGCAGCAAAAATGGAAGACTTGACCAACAAAAAAACAGGCATCGATATTCGTCGAGATTATTCTGGTGCAGGCAAAACAATAGATCTGATCGGATATCTGCATTGCGACATTTTCAATCAAAACGCTCCTTGCTCTTCGATCAAAAATAAGCCCTGGAATTTTATTAGCAAACGCAAACGCTCTATCACAAGGGATAGCAAAATACCCTACAACAAGAGTCGAGGTGAAAGCGGTTACTTTACACGGAGGTATTCACGGTGAAACTCTTGATAATGTTATTCTCGGACAGTTGCCTAAGAGAATATTTGTTCACGTTGATGGTACACAAATACCTTCGAAACCTCTGCAACCAGATTTTTCCTAAAAAAATTTTTACGCTGATGTTTATCACACTCTTCTCTACGGCACTGGTATTCACTTTCTTAATGAGGGTAATGCTATCGATAGACATGATTAGTCTAAAGGATTCTGACTTTTTGCTTTTGATCTTACCCCTGATCTTTCTGCAAATTGTTACTCTCACTGGAATCTCATAAAGCATGGAAGTCTATGAATAAAGGTACGTTTCGAAGAACCATTAACAAACACTGTAAACTGTATTGTATACGCAGAATATGATAACGTTTTGGAAATGGACGCGTCTAGACAAGTTATTGTTGACTTTGGAGGATAATAAATATTTTTTTGACATTTCTTTCTCAAAATTTCACACATATGACATCCTAATGTACATATGTGTTTACTTAGGACAGACTTGGACAGAAAATGTATTATCTTTTTACACTGTCATCGTTATTTCATGAAAATTCAGCTGTGTAAACATTGGAAAAAAGAGTGAGAAAAAAATCGTCCACATTTGTCATCATATAAGTGTCTTTTTTGAAGACCACACGCCATCTTTCACTGTGTGTAAACTAGTCTTACAATTCGATTGATTCCTAACGTGGTTTCTCGTTTGAGCACGGCATGCTACTCTTTGTCACCGACGTCTTCTTGGTCAAACTTGATATCAGTAAACCCTCCTTTTGTATGTTAAAAATATTATGGACTTCGTGTTTGATATTTAAGGCTTCCGTCATCTTGAAAATAACTATATTACAAAAGAAGTGGCCGTGATTTAACAAAAAAAGATTAAATCGAGTGTCTTTTACAAACCTGAAGACAGTTTTCAAGGTGGTGATTATAATAAGGCATCCATTAATTTACATCTTGAATCCTGTGTTCAATTTTGCACATAAGAACTTGCTACTTGTGTTTATAAATATGTATTTTTGCGATATGTTCTTACTAATATCTATAAGTCTTTAAGTATCTCTTTCTTTTCATGCTGCGTCACTTATATGTTTTTTATTTTTAAGATTGATTGAAAATTTTCGCTTGAAAGAGTGAAAAATGTGTGATTTATTGAGTGAAATAAAATGATGTCACAGGCTGCGATGTGTAATGATTCATAATAATCACAATCACTGTAGTACAAAATCTTTATTATTCAAATTTGAAAACATTAAAAGAATAATTTTAATATTTAATTCCTAGTTAAAATCATTAATATATACTCGTAGACTTTAACTGATAGAAATTACCTCAGGGAACTCCCTTTTCTCAGAAATTTATCTCTAGACGTGTGTGCGAACATAAGATCGAGCTCGCTTCAGCAGTAGTTAGCAGATATGGGGGGGGGTGAATATTTACAGGGGGAGTGTTTCTCATGTGAGTCACATATCTAGCCGTGAGTGGAGGGCGAAGGCGCCAGCCTAGACAGACAGTCGAGGAGTGGGAATTGGCGGCTGTCCCCCAATAGTTGCCCCTTGCTACTAATGAGAAAGCAAATTTACTAGGTTCAAGTATTTAGATGGCTTCATATCTCGAGAGGTAGGTATGTATGACTTAGGGGTAGTTTTTTGCGAAACGTAATGTAAGTCATCATTGAGGAAAGAAGGAGCAAACAATATCAACTAACAGTGTTTTCCAAATTGTATTATTTGTTATGCGTTTTCATACATATATATATATATATATTCCGCTATACATGTTCACGCAAAAAGGCTTAGGGAAAATTATAATAAGAAGGGAATTTCCAAGGGTAAAGAACTTAATTTGGAGTTCTAAACCGTCTTTAAATTTGCTGAAGGTAGTTCTCCAAACTTCAGAACGTTTTTCAACGCGAGAGGTAGGTGTGTATGACTTAAGGGTAGTTTTTTGGGAAACGTAATATATGTCGTCATTTAGCAAAAAAAAATAAAGAAATGTGAATAAGGGAGAAATTTTTAAGTTCCATTTAATTATTTTGGAGTTCTAAATCATGTTTACATTGTTCAAGGTGGTTTATCCACTTTTAAAACGTTTTTTATTACGTGGGGATCACGAGAGATTATAATGTATGATTTGCGGGTAGTTTTTGGGGAAATTATTATACGTCATTGTAGAACAAAAAGGGGCAAAAAATAGTTTCGCTACATATTATAACCTTGCTTTTATTTATTCTTTTATTGGCTAGAGTTTCAGCCAATTCACAATTTTATTGTATTCTCCTAACATAGTTGCCAAACCCTAGCCAATAATTATTTAAGTTTTAGTCTGCCAGGCTATTGGCTATTGCTAGGTTAATCATGCGTTTATTCAGGCTGATTTAAAATGGTGAGTTAGCAAAGATAATTCCCTAGATGTCGACTAAGATTTTGCCTGAGGGGCGCCAGATCGTTCAAAAAATTACAGTTAAGAAGACTCTTAGCAAGCAAACCGAACAATTCATTTATAAAGCAAGTCATTTATTAACAACAATTCATTTATTAAATGGCCTTGGATGCCTCACATATAAATAATCACTACATACCGTAAAAATGAAATTCATAGAAATCATCCCATCTAAAATAAAATTGCTAATCACATAGGTCGCTTAAGTTAGGAAGTTCAGCGACGTGATGTTTCATGACTCATAGGTAGATCAGGTAACTACTGACATACATTTTACGCAAGCGACCCAATTCGCCTCTAGCTTACTACTATCATACAATCCTTATAAGTCAATTAATGCAATTCTAAATAAGAGAAATGATAACTCCCAGCATGGTGCCTTATTTGTGGCTCATAATGTAGACCAAGATCGCAACCATGTTGGAGGCTTCACTTTGACACTTAGTCTGATTATTTCATACTTAGTGTTATTTTACGGTCGAATATTTTCCAACATGGCGTTGACCTTCTGGACCTTCAATGTCGTGGTGCCGCGCCATGTTGCACGATACCAATTGACACCTAGAATTCACGACCTGACGTCAGAACAAAGATTTTATGCTCCACAATGCGATCAAAGAATTACCAAGAATCCATTGCTAGAAGACAAAAAACCCACTTCTCTACCATTTATTAACTGTGATACGTCCCCATCGACCTCACCACACTGAATTCCGACCACGCACTTATTGTAGGGAGACGAAATTAACTCACGTACCTTGGTTAGCCTTCGGTTCTTATTTTAGATTATTGAGGCTTTAAGCCCAAGCCAGTTAACAATTGTCCAATATATTTGGCAGTAGTAGTGGCCAATCAAGCTATGTAGCGAACGTTCAATTTATAATTCCTTACCGTCGTTAAGGAGGACAAGACTACTTTTAGGTGGACACTAAGCTGGTCGAACACAGAGTGAGTGTTGACGTCGAGTACAGGGTTGGCCTTTGTTTATAAAATTTGTTTATAAAATAAACAATAAATAAAATTTTCATGCCCATATATGATCCTGCCGAAAAAATGAAGTAATTTCAACTTACAAATATACTTCGCAAGTCAAATTTCCACGATGTTGATATTTTGTTATTATAATTTGTTTATAACAATTAGATTTAACATTCTGTAATTATGTATATTCTTTAGATAATTTAAAATTTATTTTTATCAAGAATTGGATCAATTGAGGAATTTATGTGAAGATGAAATATAATAATGAAAGAATGTCCCATTTTAGCTCATTGTTTGTTTATATAAAACAAGGTAAAAGATAAATATTAAAAACTCCAATCCATCAATGCTTTTATGCACCTATTGCTGATCACTTCTAAAATAAAAATTGCGTAAGCATTGTAGGCTGTATTTGTTTTTGAATAGTAAATTCCGAATCAGCCCACTCTGCATCGCGTCGGCCGGTAATACGTGCAAAATTACTCAAGGTACTTGCACAGCGTTGCCTGCAGTATCTGCAGTATGGCGACACTGGCGCCAGTGACATACACGTGAACTCGTAACGTGAAAGTACCGGTAAACCATCGTCGTTGTCGCCTGCAGACGTTTTTTGCTAAATGAAGTAAAAGGCCATCTAAAATCGATTTACATCCAAAAACAGGCAAAACGTTGTCACCTCCGATTTTGGAGGCGACAACGTCTACTGTATATATATTTTTGAGGTGACAACGTACAGTATATATATATATATATATATTTTTTTTTTTTTATTCCTCTAGAATGAAACTGAAGGGCCTATGAGAAAGCCACCGAACGCGTCCTCGGGTTGCGGATAGAGGGTTTCTGCTGAATATGGTTATAAAACTTAATACGCAGTCGCAGACAATTGTCCATGGGCGATCTCAAAGGAATTAACCTCCAAGCGGAGGTGTGAAAACCGTGCAGAGAGCTCAATAATACCTGGCTGACATGTTTAGAACGGTGAAGCGAGGCTCTACAAGGATGGACGAACCCCTTTCCATAGCTTCTCGTGGGAACAACAATTATAACACCAAACATAGTTTTTTTATTTGAAATACTTTGCATCAGGTTCCTGATGACCAATGTTGCGATAGTATGAATTAAGCACACTACTGATTTTCAAAGCCCTATGTTCAAGCAAGGCTTGGCCCATATGTAAAACAAAAAGTACTTGAGCTTATCTAGGACGGCCTGAACATCCTTGTAAACAACAAGTTCAGACATTCGAAATGTTTTATTAAGCTTATACACTTTGTTTTCTGATTTATTTCTAGTCGTGGTACTGTATACTCTGGTCTCTCCATTAGTTCAGTTTGTTCAGTTGCTCATTCATTGATGATGAAAGCAGGGTAAGCGCTTCCTCGATAGTAGGAATCAGTTTTAAACACTCGTAGATGATCATTTTAAACTAGCTCTAGACGGTAGAGACTGTACAGCCTGATAATGTTTTAATTTTACTTGAAATTTTTTCTTCTTCAATAACTTTTTCCTCATTCACTTTTATTGCACTGCACTGAATGATGGATTGACGCGCTGCACTCTGAGATCTCATTGCAGTGATCGCTATTCCTACTGCACCTGCACTTCTAGTAGGACATACAATTATAGCAGATTCCTACTTTGCTGACTGGTGGGGATGAAGATTCCCTCGTATTTGGTGGTACGCCAATAAAAATAATTTAAATGTCTACGGTACTCTACAAAACGATAAAAAATGCATCAGAAAATCATAACCAATGATCTTTGGCTTGAGATAAAAAAAGCAGATGCAAAATTTTACAAACATTACAACCATTGTCCTCTTTTTACGCTGCCTTATGATAAACAATTTCTCGAAATCATTCCTCCGACAGAGTAACATTTAATTAATGGTGTTCTAAACGCATTATTTAAACTTTTATTAAATGCCTTTAAACAATATGCACTTTAGTGGGAAAAAAACGTGCCGTGTAACTTGAAGTGATTTAAGTCACTGCATTACGAATTTTCAAGGCATTTCTTACAAGAAACTTTTAGAGAAACTCTATTTTCTGCGTTCAAGAGGTCATAATTTTTTATGTTTGAAATATGTAACGATATCTGAAAAGTATAAAGACGTTTTCTATGTATGATTTAATACAAATCTGTATTGTAGCTTTAAAACGAAGATTTACCTGCTAAAAATGACAGATATGATCCGACAGAGACGGATACACAATTGGATAAGGCTCCGGATATCTTATTTCGGAATCTACTGCGCCCCTATCTAGTCCTTACACGGTTCGTAATATCATGCGCGGAAGCATAACAACTATATCCGGATTATATTCGGCATCACAAAACGAAATTATATTAAACTTAGTTTAAAATGGCATTTTATACGGCCCTATCCGGAATTTGGTCGGAAATTAGGTTGGATGATGGATAAATCAAAGACCGAAAACGCTGTTCTATCCGATGGTATCCGATGCTTAAGCGCACACACGAACAAGAAAATTAAATTATTTACGTGGCGGAGTCTTACTCGGCTCTGTACGGAATTTGTTCAGCAAATAAATTTGGGGATGGATGCATTAAAGATCGAAAACGCTGTTCTATCCAACACTATGCCGCTCTTAAGCAGATACACGAAAAAGAAAACGAAATTATTTCCGCGGCGGAGTCTTATTCGGCTCTGTCTGAAATTCGTTCGGAAAATAAATTGGGTGATATTTTTTGCGTCAGATTGAAAACGCTGTTCTATCCGACACTATGCGGCTCTTAAGCAGACACCCGAATAATAAAATTAAATTATTTCCGCGTTTAGGTCTCCGCCGTTAAGTGGCAGCTTTTTTCTTTGTTCGCACGAGATAGAACTTTCATGATTTGATCGAGCGAGCGAGCACCTTTCAGTTTTGGCCAACTTCTAGCTTCATCTTTTATAATTCCGCGAGCAAGCCTTTCTAGCGCTAACTTCTCGGTTAGCTTTTTATTTTTTATATTCTTAGTTAATTACCTTCTGGTCGTGTCACGTGCGTTGGCATCCTAGTGCTAGCAGCCCTCGATAGTTTTCTTTTTTACGGGAAGATGAAGATGAAATTAAAACGATGGAGGAGTTCGTACAAGAAGATAGAGAGAACTCGGAATTTTCTAAAGGAGATGAATCACAAATGTGTAGCAATATCCAAACATGTGACAGAGTAGAAAACGAATTTGAAATTGACGGTCATGAGCTTAGGAGGAACACAGAAGGCGAATTGGATGACGAATTAAGAAATAATTGGTAAAATCAAAAGTAAAATAAGAAAGTAGAATTCATAAGGTTAACGCGTAAGTCAATCAGGTTTCGTTGATATACTCCAGGTGTCGTAGCGTTTACGATAAGTTCTGGGTCTTCAATATTTTCTATTTCTTTTTTGTTGTTTATCATATAATGCGATTTTCTCGAGCTTTTATAAGAATTTTTATAACATTGATATTTTCGAAAGTGAAGTACAAGACGTAAAAAATTCTACCATTTTAATTAAGAATATTACAAGTGGAATCATGTCTTTAATTTCGCGAGACGAAAATTATCCAAAGAGAACGATTTCAAATACAATTAATCAAAAAGGAATAATTTCATATTTCGATTATGCATTTCTAAATTTAAAGTTTTTAAGTAGTTAGATAAATTTAGCTTTGAAGCATTAAAAATTAAATTGTACACACAGTTTTAAACGTTTCAATGGAAGAAATCTTTCTTCCAATTATATATTTTGGAGAAAAATATTGTTCTAAGCACTAATAAAAATAGGTATTTGAAACTATTTATTTAAAAATTTTTAATGTTTTTTGTTTGTTTAAAAATAATTTATCTTAAAAGTTTCATTAGTTCAATTTGTTGTGATTATGATCTGATAAATGCTTGAGAGTAAACTTAATATAGGAAAACTATGAGAGCGTAAACTAAAAGTAAGTTTTTGAAGCACAAAAGACGGATATCTTCAGTTGCATTCGTCGGAAATCCAACTTTTTTTGTGTGAATGTTTAATTTTTACGTTTTTTCAGGGTCACACTTTGGATGGCCATAATTCAGGTGAGAATTAAACGAACCGTGTTTTTGACGATCCCGTAAGCATTATCTTATTTTTTAACGTCAAATTCAAATTAAATATATGGCGAGCTCTTACAAACAGGTTTATTTTAAATTGATCCAAAATTATCCAAATAAAATGGAAGTAAAATTTAATAATTCTAAAATCATTATTCTTCTAATGTTATAGATAATCAATCCATGAAGTAGGAAATTTGGAGCTTGGATCGAGTCGAAGGGTCCAATATTAAATTTAAACGTGTTACAAAAAATACAATATAAATATACTGCCATACTGGTCGTTTGCAAAAAAGTTTTAGAATACAATTCTAGTAAATTCTAGTTGGTTTCATAAGTTGTCATTAAAATGTATTTTTCTTTCTGAGTATAACACGTCACCTCCAGATAAGAAATACTCGTTTAGGACCATTTGACACCAAAAATATTTCGCATATAACCGGACAAAAAGCCAGATTGAAAAAATTACATGCAACGACTACGTTCCGTATAGAACCATATTAAAAGTTGGAAAGAAAAACTGCATAAGTACCCGGATAGAATCTGATGAAAACCGTTTAGGACTTTACTCAACACCGAATATATTTCGTATACAACCGGATAAATACCAGATAGAAAAAATCGTATGCACCGACTAAGTTCCGTATAGCACCATTTTAAATATCGGACACAAAACCCGAATAAGCATCCAGATAGATTCTGATGGAAAGCGTATAGGGCTTCACTGGACACCGAAAATATTTCGTATACAACCAGATAAAAAACTAGATAGAAAAAATTGTATACATCGACCAAGTTCCGCATAGAACCAGATTTAAAACAACACAGAAATTCCGTATAAAAATCCGGATAAATACGAAGAAATTCCGAATCCTATTCGTCTCTATCGGATCCTATCTGTCATTTTGAGCGGGGTTAGGCATTTAAAGAGGGCTACATTGCAGTTATTGATATACAAATAAAACCTAAGGCTAATTCAGTTAAGTATTGTTTATTTTTTAATTTAATTTTTTTTGTTTTTGTTTGCTTTGATAAGGGTGATGTATGAGGGCCGAAACGTTCGTGTTACTTTTTTACAAATATTTTTTTGTTGTGATTTGATAATACTAAAAATAAAAG
Source organism: Druon quercuslanigerum (assembly GCA_010014905.2). Lineage (NCBI taxonomy): Eukaryota > Metazoa > Arthropoda > Insecta > Hymenoptera > Cynipidae > Druon > Druon quercuslanigerum. Next base: position 9,133 of record JAAAKG020169659.1, on the reverse strand, counting down.
AGACGAAAGAAGGAAAAAGAAAAGGAAGGGGATTTAGTTGTCTGTCTTCTAATTTTTATTTCCTTCTTTTTTATTTTTGTACAATTAGGAAAATCATTTTATTTCTTTTTTAGGAGAAAAAAGTGTTTATTTCCGATTTTTTTTTTAAATTTCAATAGGAACATTTTATGGTGGTTGTTCAAATTTGATCTGTGGATTTTTGATTTTATTTTCAGGAGTTATGCACATTAATTTGATTATTGAACGTCAAATAGGATTTTAAATTTGTTTTTTATTTGATTTAAATTTCTTTCATTTCCATTCAGCTTTTTTTTCAATGTACCTGATTTTTGCGACAAAATTCAAAAGCAGTCTTGGTTGATACAATAAAGATTTATTTATTAATAATGAATAAATTTATTAATTAAATTATTTAAATAAAATTATTTATGTTTTAATGAAGAGAATTCTTATTTTCTCAAATGTAATATTTTGATATCCTCTATCTACTACTTATAAAACGTGAAATAATTGCTGAAGGTTGTAATTTCATCAATTGTATTCGATTTAATCTCAGGTCTGTTACTTCCAGTTGCAATATTTAGCAATTCCATAATATATTAACTAAAATTAATCACATGTAAACAAGTTTTAAGTTTATAATATTTATTGCAAGGAAATATTAGTTGGAGAGCGCTACTGAAACATACAAAAATCGATTTATCCCAAAATCAAAATTATCTCATTATTGCAATGATTTTTATATTAAAGCTGATTCGTGCTTACCGCAAAGTCAAAGGAATTTTGAAATTCACTTCCTTTGATTAACAATCATCCGTTTCTAAAAAATATATCTTACCATAATTGAAATGAATTTTTAAAATAAAAATGATTAAAAACTTATAAAATGAAAGTAGTAACTTACGTGTAGAAGTTTCCATCGTAACCTTAGAATTTGTAACTGCTCCTGTAAAGTATTATTCAAAGAAAGTTAAGTATTGATATTTCTATACAGTAGGTCAATGGAAACTTTATAAATTTTTTAATTCTTTGTGGATAAGTTTAAAAAGAAGCGACCACAATTTTCCATTTTTAATGTCTCCTAAGTTTTCTGGATTTTTAAAACAGTTATTAAAGTGTTTTTCTTTTGACCCCTAAGAGAAAGAATAAAAGAATTTTAATTAAACTGAATAATAATACTGGATTAAATTTTTCAGATGATTTGCCATGGAATTGCTGAATTCAAAAGATGGCAAATAGAAGCAACATTTCTAGATTGGTTATAAAGTTGCAAAACAAATTCTTTTTCATTTTATTATTTGTTAATATTCTGTTCAATAAACTAAAGTAACACATACGTATTTTTAAATCGAATGGAAATTTTTTTCCTATTTTTAACGGATCTTGAAACATGAGCATCTTTTAGACAACATCCGTAAAAATCCGTTTACACAGGATCCGTAAGAAATAGAGCAAAGTTATTGTTTTAAACTTAAAAGTATATATGTGTTTCATTAGGAAAAACATATTTTGTACAACTTGAGTTACAAATTACTAACAGGGCAAATTTCGTCATTTGATGAATTATTATATATTCGGACGAAATTTGTTGCCTTTTTTTCGTTTAAGGTTATTTACTTCCATACCATTTTCTAAAGAAATGTGAAAATTTTTTCTCCATACACAAAGGATTTAAAAATGTAAAATTTTCAATCGATTTACCATTACCAACGTAGACAGTGATGTTACCAATAAATGTAATCATTTTATGGTTTTTCAGACCACAGTATTCTGCTAAAGTAAAACTTTTAAAAAGTGTTTTTATTATATCAAACAGCATTTCATACTTTATATTGCGATATATGTACGGATTACTATGAAAATCATAAAAAAATGTGAACGTAGATAACATGTTACTTACGCTCGGGTATTTCTATGTTCGATTCACAAACATCCATAGGAACTGTTTCTCGTGCGATTTTTTGTAGGATTTCTGGCATTATGTCAGCAGAATTACGATCCTATTGAAGTTTTACATCAATTTCCATCAATTTAACTTACGGATAAAGCACTAAAGCCTCCGCCTAATATGTTGTGTTCAATGCAATGTACGTTATTCTGTATTGTTTTTGTCCTGCTATGTGGAACGTTTAAACTCCGATACGCCATCTCGCGTCAAAAACAGAACTTGAAAGACTAGGCACAATTTTAAAGATCCATTTTAATGTTTGCATTAAAGTGTTTTTGCGATTTCTGTCTGAACTTTATAATAATAATTGCATACTAAATATAAATCTTCACGAAAAATTTTTTTACAACAATTTTTTCCTGACAAACCATAATTGTAATATTTATAGTTGACAAATTATAGGCTTAAATAAACTTATTTCAAAGTAAACATGAATTTAAAGTACATTTTGATCAATTTATACATGAAATATTTACTATTTAAAAAATCTGACTTCAAAGTTAGGTAAACATTCAAAGGAAAACATTTCTGCTATTTCACTGTATAAGTTGGAAATTGTATCTAAAACGATTTCTTTTGGATAATTACCGGTTTTTACTGTTCCATTTGGGCAGCAGATGGCGAAATGGTCGACCATAGTTGCCAATAATGATAGCGTCAAAAATAACTTGAAAAACTTTTCAATACAAAGATTAAATGATGACCTCATATGCTAACCTTTGTTCATTACATCTATCACTGAATACATATATAAATTCAATGTATCATTAGAGTTTTCTTTAGATTGCCTTAATTTCTATTAAACACGTGTACGGCTAGTTAAGTTGAGTGCCACATGAGGCGCTTCTCACTAAAGTTAAAATAATTAATTTATAAACTTACCAGTATTTTGCAAGAATTTGAAAACATGCAATTACGGCACGAAATGCATTGCCAGTACACATTCGACAATAAATTTACGACTTTCACTTAACGGTTATACTTATTTCATTGTTTTCTGAAAGATAACTTGTTAATTACATGATGCAAGAATTCATTTAATCAATAATTGAAACGAATTCGGTGACCACACTGCGGTTGATATACGGGTATCTGCCGAATATAATGTCGTGTATTTGTCTCATGATAATAGATCAACGCAAATTTTGGAATAATCGAATGATTCTGAAGTATCTGGTCTCAGTACAACGCAATAAAAGTAATAATACTATCACTCACTTTAAATTGTCCCCTCATACAGAATCATCAGCCGATCCTGCTACCAACTACTCTTCTCCTCTACCACCTACTCATATCGATCCTTCAGAAAGCACCGTGTGTTCCACCTGCTGTGGTACGTACAATTTTTTATTTTACTTAAAACATTTAGACTCATCTGAAAAATGTACTATTTCCTACTCATGTGAGGATGTTCCGATAATCCTATGTATGCGTTGGCAATTAACGCAGTGAACACACTTTTCAGGCCAAGTCGAAATAATCTGTTATTGCGGACCAGGGAAACGTGGATAAGCCTAATGAGCTTCAGACAAGGTTTAAAAATAGAATTCTAAACACTTATTTATTTTTACATCAATCATTAAAAATTATTAGAAAAAAATCATTATTATTATTTATTTATTTTAACTTTTTCTTTGGTGTATCCTGTTTTTTATCATAGCTACGAAATCAGTCAAGTGACTAATGATATGAGGATGTTATAAGTTAATTTAATAAGATGTTTGAAATCTTCGGCGATGATGTAGGTACAAAATTAGGAGCATGGTGTAGATTGGAGTTTATCTTTTACCGCTGTTATACCTCACCTTACAGCGGGCGCATTGTCGTGAAATTTACGAAGACTGCGCAAATAGCCCTCCCCTATACGTACTACTTATTATTATGCGCTGAGCATTTTACCTATTTTATCAGTCTCTCTCTGAACTCTAAGCAAAAGATTCTGCAAAGAATTGTTTATTTATGTACTATTTTCTCTTATTTTTTCCACATTTATATCGTTCCACAGTGGGACCTAATCGCGAAAAGCTGGCCATAAGTATAAATTGGGTCAAACTATGTTACTTGGGGGATTTCGAGGTTGTTGATTACGAATCCGATTTTAAAACTTTAGAACAAAAATAACGGATCCAATATGGCGGACAAGCTTGTTAAATAAGTTAGGGGTTGCTTTTGGTAGTTGTTGCATATTACTGTGAGGCTGAGAACATAATAGGTGTTTTTAGAGGTGCCGCTTGTGACTATTTTTTATTAGAAAATTTGACGGCTTTTTTACATGACGACATTTTGGCATTGATTCGCTAAAAGTGATAGGTGTAAATTTCAAGCGGTTGTCGAATATTATTGACGTTTTTAGAATAAAACATAGAGCCTTTTAATTTTCTCAAGAGAAATTACAGGGCGCGCTCCCTGAAAGGTTAAAGAGCAGCCGCGGGCGTTAGAGGTGACATCAATTACCTGTAGATGCTTTCTTAACACTACCATCTGCCATCTTACTACCGTCTAGCTACTGTGATATTATTATTATGTTACACTTTACTATCGAAGAAGCTAAAGGGTGCAGCAGATACTATCATGGTTCCTTAAGGCAACTAATCCCGCAGCAACCGGAACGTGTATGTCCCATGCTGCTTCTTCTATCCTCGATGGTAAGCAAGAACAGGGAGCACTTAAAATTTGTTTAATTCAAACTTTTTAAGCCACTTCGAACAGCTGTACCTTTTTGTGATCTGGTTTGATCGAAATCTGTTATAAGACTTTTTGATAGAGGTATGGTTCAAGAGAAAAAAACGATGGTGGCCGTACTACCTGTTTAGGAAACATAAGGCAAACATAAGGCTTGTCATACAATAGCTTGCAGTTGTTCTGCGATACACGAGTGTTGCGCTCCTTGCTGAGGCGGATTTATTGTAAATATTGATGCAACGAGTCTCCTGTTTTCTTTCTGGTACGTTTTTCCCTCATTATCATTGTACTACGTTAACTTAATTTCAAGTTCGGCGTGGATAAAACTTATTATGTAAACCACAATAAAAGCATCTGCTATTATAATGTCTAATTCATAAACGCCCAAAGATAACACGGATTGCTCCAAGCTGACCGTCGACAAGGCAGATCGCTCTAAACTGTCGGTTGATATGTGGCAGGTTGCGCTTGTCCGCACTGTGGTCACCCTCCGAGAACTGGAGGTATTAAATGTACCGGTTGTGGTACTCTTTTTCACGAAGGATGCGCCTCCATATACTACATTTCTTCGAATGGAATAATTTAAAAATGTTGCTCAGCAGCTTTTAGGCGAAGCACCCGAAGCACTCATGTCTAAATTATTAGAAAAAAATCTTTTGGTCATAAATGAAGAACTAGCTAAAAATAAGGAAGATTTTAACACTACCTTGCGGAATCTATCTAGTAAACTGGACAAAATCTCTTATCGTCAGAAGGACACAGAAGATTTTGTGGATCTTATCAACACTCGGGTGGATACTGTGGAAGCACCGTTATTATACATAGAAAATGTCAACTCATCTGCCGAAATAAACGAAGTTGTATCTGAAGTCCTGGATCGTAAGTCCAGAGCGGAAAACTTAATTTTTTATGGAATTTCTGAATCTAATGCAACCACAGCCGAGATGAGAATTGCTGATGAAAGGACCAAAACTAACCGAAATTTCTCTCAAAGATGAAATAGCACTGGATGAATTAAAAATGTACAGGGTTGCAGAAAAACTCACGAGCAACTTCAGCCATTCAAAGTCGACTTCTCTGACGCTAGCTCAGCCTCAAAGCTACTTTGTAACAAATCCAAATATGTCGGTCTGTACAAATCCTATGCTGATCAGACTGTAATGCAGAGAGAACTGTTCAAAAAGCTGAAATCAGAATTACAAGATCTTCGAAATAAAGGACAAGTCGATAAAACTATCCGTTTTTAATGGAGTTCCAAAAATTATTAGTGTCCAGCCTACTTAAAGTTCACCAAATCCAAAAAAGTAAGAAAAGTCTCCCCTTGGTTACTAACTTCTACGTCTACCAGTATTTCCGTTTACCGCCAAAGTCTGAAAGCACTAAGAAAGAAACTGCAGAAACTAGGAAACGCCATCTCAGTCTCATCTACTCGGTGGGACGTGATTGTATTTACAGATATTTGGTTGTATCCTGGCATAGGCGATGCCAAACTCGTTGTAACTCCGTTGTAATCTTATACCTTCTTCAGAAAATAGTGTTGAACAAATTTTGGTTAAAGTTCAAGTTTTTCATACTGATTATATATTTAGCTCTACGTATGTTCCCCCCACTTCGTCACATAAGGTTTACCTAAGACACTATACCGAAATCAATAACATGGTATACTTTCTCGGTTTTTTATAGAATCTGAATCTGTTATCTTTGGACCTTTGTGGTTAATTTGCAATAAATCATTAAGAACTGGAGTGTTTTCGTAGCGTTGGAACTTTGTCATAGTTACCCAGATATATAAGGCTGTTAATCGACAACATGTAAGTCTACTAACAATATATCACAAATTGTATAGACTCTGGTAACCAGGTAGATGCTATTTTTAGAGACCTCGCTAAAGCCTTCGATCTGGTTAATTATGATCTAATTCTATCAAAATTAAAGCTCATGGTGTTACATGAACTTTTTAAGCTGTTTTAGCAGCTATCTGAACGAGAGATCACAATTTGTAAAAACAAATACCATTCGCAGCACCATCGAGAAGGTTAAGAGACGTTCAATTGTTCGAAATATCTAAATATAACACAGATTATGCCTCGCATATAACAGTGACGGTAATCTGTAGTCTATTTAATTCGATTAATAAGATCTCTTACGATGTATATATCTTGAAACAACCCATTAATCAATTCATTACTACGATCACGGATTTTTCACACATGTAGCTTCTTGATATTAAAAAAATTCTTTTTGGGATCGTTTTGTATTTTTTGGTGGTCGTTTGGTAGTGGTTTTTTCTGTTTCGTGGTGAAAATTACAAAAACTAGAGCATTTGGAAATTTAATGTGTGGACTTCATTTTTTGATATTTTTCCAAAAATCTTATTGGAATCGTTTGCTAGTTGTTTAGTGGTCGTTTAATGGGTTTTTTCTTTTTTGTGGTAAAAATTACAAAAACTAAAGCATTTTTAAAATCAGGGAATAAACTTCACTTTTTAATACCATGCAAAAATTCTTTTCTGGAATCGTTCGGTGGTCATTATTTGGTCGGTTGATGGCACTTTTTGCGTTGGGTGGTCAAAATTACAAAAACTGCACCATTTTCAAAATTTGAGTGCCAACTTAACGCTGCACTCCACTTATCGGTATTTTCCAAGAATTCCTTTCTAGATTATTTGGTAGTAATTTTTTTTAGTTGTCAAAATTACAAATACTATGGCATTTTTTATATTCGAATGCCAACTTAACGCTACACTTTATTTATTGATATTTTTCAAAACTTCTGTTCGGAACAATTTCATCAATTTCATTGCCATCTTAAATCATTTACTAATTTACTATTTTATTTTTGCCTGCATATAGATCAATTTAATTTATGGTTAGAAAAACTAAACTTGAAAGCAAAAATATGAACAAAATAATTAATTATATTTTTAAAATAATAAGAGGTTTTGTACCTCAACTATTATTATTATTTAAAACTTTTACTCGGGTGAACCCGATTATACATCATAGCTACGAAGTAAGTCAAAATGACTGATGAAATCAGGAATGTTATTAGTTAATCTAATACGATGCTTGAAACCTCCTGCGATGATGCTGTGGGTATACAATTACGAGCGGCCGCGAGCGTTGGAGATGACAACAGTCACCCCTGGATGCTTTCTTAGAGCTACCATCTGCCCCTTCACGGGTTTTTAGTCGCTTGCTTCCTGATGGTCAAGAAAGTTGCTTACAATGCGACAGGTGTTTAATAAAACCGCCTTATAAAATGTTGTTAATATCATACTGACTCATAAATGTTCAAAATGTTCAGCGCATCTTGCGTGTACAATACCTGTAGCCGAAATCACAATGGGATGAATAGATGCATGATTCACATTCCTCCATATGGTCTTACTTCATGCCTTAAATCGCTATACTTGTAAATCTTGGTTGTATAGATAGATTGCAAATTACGGTTAAGTGGACAAGCAATGTCGACGATGTTGAATCTTCCACCTTTTGTTCTGGCATCACGATGTCAGGTCGATTGGCCCGGATGTAATGATCCGTTTGGATAGTAACATCCCAACATAAGATGTAATCTTCGCTTACTAAAACGGGCATTGGAATGTATGTGTAGAAATGCGCCCACTCTTTAAAGAGTCCCAGGTTAAGGGCAAGTTGTTGATGTATAATGCCCGCTACGTCATTATGCCTGTGCGTATATTCACTCTGACCCATTACGCGACAGCCATCAATAATGTGCTGTATGGATTCGTTAGTATCTCCACATAATCGGCACCGGTCAACTACGTCTTGATGTGTCACGTGTTTGCGATAATTCCTGGTGTTGAAAACCTTGTCCAGTATCACAATGACGAATCCTTCCGTCTCTACAGAACACACTTTCTTAGCCAAATATTGGCTGCCTCACTATCCACTTCTTGTTGATCCAACATTTTGTGGTGCTCGCCGTGGATAGCCTTTTGCCTCCACTGTACCTCCAATTCCTCCATAGTTTCTGCCCTGATATTCAAGGCCTCATCTGAGGACAAATTCAGTGGCATGTAGTATTTCATTTTCTATTAAAATATTCTCGAGACTGTACAACTTGTGACTCACACAGTTTTTTGACATCTACAACAACCTTGCCCCCTATATGTTGTGGTAGAACTACCCTTTCAATCTCTGAATTTTTGTGGTGCATTCGCTGCTCGGCATTCGGCATTCGGTCATAATATCTAATCAGTCACTTAATTTCCAATTTACCCTTACACTGGCTTTGCTACCCGTATATATTGTTCTTATAGCTTGTAGGAGCCATCCATTTACTCCGTATTCTTTCAGGACTTTCCAAAGTTTATTTCTATCTACCTTGTCGAAAGCTTTTTCTAGGTCAAAAAATGCACAGAAAACTCTTTTTGCCTACTCTTAAACGTTTTTCTGTGATTTGCCTTAAGGTGAAACGGTAACTTCCTCCAAATAATTTCAACCAAACCACTCGCAAAATAATGAATAAATTCAAAAA
>JAAAKG020169648.1:0-27697 GCA_010014905.2 Druon quercuslanigerum | reverse complement strand
TCGCTGCGAGTTGAAGTGAAAAAAATCAAAATATTTTGATCAGAGAAAAAAAACAGTTTTTCGTAAATAATTCGAAATATAAAAAAGCTACAATCTTTTTAGTGAAGAGAAAAAGATGCGAAATTAAATTTTCATTTAGGATATGTATTTTAAAAATTAAAATTCAAGACATCATTTTCAGGAGCTCAGGGGCCTCCCCACTCAAGCAAAATAATTCTATATCTCCTTTTTTCATCCGACGCCTCAATTTATAAAATCTAAAAAATCTGAAGAAACCATAAAAACTTGCCTTTAAGACCAGGTGGACCAGGAGGTCCAGGATTTCCAATGAGTCCATGTTCTCCTCTCTCACCCTTTTCACCAGTGAAACCAACAGCTCCTTCAAATCCTCTATCACCCTTCATTCCCTCTACTCCAGGGAGACCAGGAAGTCCAGGTTCACCTTTGGTTCCCTTGATATTTATTGTCAAACCTGGAGGTCCTCGATCTCCTTTCTCTCCTTCTAAACCAAAATCTCCAATGGCTCCAGGGGGTCCTAAAAATATAGGATGTAAATGAAAATAAAAATAATTAGAGTTCGAAATAAAAATAATAATTGAAAATAATAAAAATAATGATAGTACGAAGAAATTACCGATTGGTCCTCTGTCTCCTTTCAGTCCATCTAGACCAGGTCTTCCAGGTAAGCCAACCTCGCCATCAAGTCCTGGGAATCCACGTGGACCTGGCAGTCCAATTTCACCAGGTTCGCCAGGCAAACCATCAATTCCAGGTGTTCCAGGTGCTCCAGTTTGTCCAGGGTATCCCTAAATTAATAAAAGATTTAACAGCCGATCGAGGTTTTTCATTTTTTAACAGCTTAAATCTGCAATTTCTTTCTTTTCGTTAGAAAATGATTCCCTAATTTTTCTGAATTTAAAAAAATATATATAGAGAAGTCGCTATGAAGTATTTTATCCTGAGATTTGATTGCCTAATGTTTTTAAATTTTAATTTCTACAATTTAAATTATTTCATCTTGTGTAACACAAGAACAATTTATTAGGATGCCATGTGTCCCTACAATTTTTTTTTGTTCTGAAAACTTTTTTAAGAGGGCTATTCAAACCCTTTAAGTTTCGATTTTATGATAAAGTTAAGATTAAAGGATCAAATTCACCCTTAAAAAATTTTCAAAAATTATAAATTTCTTAGGAAATATTACTTACCTTACTGTCAACAATTTCTACTATTCAAAAAAAAAAATTTTAATAATACTTGTCCTATAATTAAAAAACATTTTTCGAATATTCAGCACATCACACTTCAAAGCGAGCTCTAGATATTTTTTTCAAATTCTAAAAAAAATAGGGAATCATTTTTTCAACAAAACGAAAAAATGTCAAATTTAAGATTTTTAAAAAATCAAAAACAAAGAAACAATGATACATATAATATAGGCAACGCTTTTATCTTTCTTGGTTAAAAATTAAACTAGTTACGTTGAGAATTTATCGTTTTGATTAACTATCTTTATTTTGTAGTTGAAAATTAAACAATTGTCTTAAAGGGTCATCTTTTTGGTTGAAAACTCAATTATTTTGTTTTAAATAAACTTTTCTTTGTGCCAAATTCATAATTTTATATTGAAAATTTATCAATTTATTTAAGATTTCTTATTGTTGAAAACTGTATATTTGTAACTTGAAAATTGAACCGTCATGTAGAAAATTCGACTTTTTTGTATAAATTAAAATGTTTTTCATTTAAAATACAAATATTTTTTAGCAGAAAATTAAATTATTATTAATTTATAAAAATGTAAATTTTACTATATATAAATTATATAAATTATATAAAAGAAATATAATTTATTATTATTATTAAATAAATTCAACACTTTTCTAGAATATTCGCATTTTTGACTTAAGAATGCAGCCATTTGGTTTAAGCTTTTTTTTTCATTACTTGAAAATCTTTTTTTCTTAAAAAATCAACGATTTAGTTAAAACTTAAACTAATTTGATAAAAATTCTCTTTTTGATTAAAGTTTTAGCATTTTAAATGAAAAATCTTCACCTCGATTGGAAATTTACATACTTTGATGAAAATTCGTACTTTTGGGTATAAATGAAACTATTTGTTTTTAAATATTCTTTTTTATATCGTATTTTCTGTTTAAAAATTCTGGTAGTTAATTGAAATTTAACTCATTTGTTAATAAATGTCAATAAATCTATTTGTGTTAAGAAATTATCTATTTAATTTAACATGAACTTTTTTGTTAAAAATTCATATTTTCGGGATGGAAAACTAAAATGTTTAGTAGGAAATTCGTATCTCTAAGAAAACATTTCTTTTTGTTGAATATTTAACTATTCTTCATTTTAGATGTCAAAATCTCAAATTATGAATTACTTGCGCTAGTCAACAACCCTACATCAATAATAAATAAATAAGTATTTTGTTGAAAATTGGTATTTTTTTATAAAATTCAACAGTTTTTGAATCCTTTTTTGGCTAATAAAACAACTCTTACATTTTTATTTAAAATTTTTTGTTGCTTTTTTAAATTCAACTACTTGCTTAAAGGATGAACTTCTTTGATAAGAATTAATTTCGTTTGGTTGAAGATTCATGATTTCTGTTGAAAATTTACTTCTTTGAAAATTCTTCATCAGAGAAGGTATTAGATTTGTGTAAAATTTGACGACCCCCCCCCCCCTCCAATTTTTGTCAAATGTCTACGTTTTAAGACCCCCATAAATCCGAAAAACCGGTTTTTACGAATGTGTCTGTCTGTAGATTTTTAGATTGTTAGGACGATAACTTTTAAAACAATTGACATACTTTAAATATTTTTGAGAGCAATTTTTTTCAAGACTGAAAAATTTTCTGTTCAGATATTCATAGTATTGAAAGAGACGAACAATTTATCCTAATTACTTTTTTTGATAAAACAAAAATTTACCAGAGATAGCATTTACAAAATTCCAAAACACACACGAAAACGAACATTTTAAGCCAAATAACGCACGATATGAAAAAAAGTCAAGATAAGAAAAGTATTTTCTTTTGAATGCCCTACAAGATTATCATAACAACTTTTGGAATTTTCTTGAAAAATCGAAAATTCAAATTTTGACAGCATAAAACACTAAACAGCTACGAGTCTTCATTTTTGGTTGCAAACTCAATTATTTTGTTAAAAATAAACTTTCCCTTGTGCAAAAATCATAATTTTATAGTGAAAATTTATCAATTTATTTAAAATTTCTTATTGTTAAACCGTCATGTAGAAAATGTGACTTTTTTAATAGTTTTTAATGACTGGAATTTCCGTTTATGAATCTTAAAAAATGAATCGGAACTTTCTAAAAAAAGGGGAAAATGGAAAAATTGGGTAAGCATTCTTGATTTTAGTTATTGTTTGCGATTTTTCAAATTTAAGAGGAAAAGTGAAAAAATGGGATTGGCTGGAAAAGAGGAAGGTGGAAACAAGAATAAATATTTTTTAAAAAAGTACTAACAGTATCTCCTTTTGGTCCAGTGAATCCAGTAACACCAGTGTCACCCTTTTCTCCCTGAAGTCCATCCAAACCAGGTCGTCCAGGGAATCCAGCATCTCCCTTCTCTCCAGTCGCACCATCCAATCCAAATACTGCGGGTCCAGGTTCTCCCTTTATTCCATCCAATCCATCCCTACCAGGAGGACCCATAGGACCACGAATTCCAGGCATACCAACTTCACCCTTTTGTCCCTTTTCAGAAACCTGTCCTGGTTCTCCTTTTCTTCCCTAAATAATTCGAATTCAGAAAAATAATTAAAAAGAAATTTTAAACTCATTCTAAAACTAAACATAAAGATTATAAAACTAATTTGTAATTATTCAATACTAATCAACTATACTAACTGAAAATAAAGGAAAATGTATATCACAGCAAAATCATATTTTTTGGATTTTTTGGCATAGTTTGAAGATTATTTATGATTTCTCAAAAATCGAAAGAAAAAAAATTATCCTTACATTTTTAGTTACTTTACTATTTGATCGGAAAAATAGCTTTTAATAGAAAATAAAAATTTAGAATGACTATTTATTTATTAAAAGTTTTTGAACACTTGAATTCGAACTTTAATTAGATTTCAGGCATTTTACGTCCTATTAAAAAACGAAAATTTAAGATTTCGAAGAACATTCTTTTATTTTACAGGATTTTACGAAATCTTAGGCAATAAATATTCATATTTAAATATTTGTAATCCCTTCAAAACTTCTAGTATTCCTGAATTAATATCTTTATAAACTGAATTAAATTTAGGACGACTGAAAAATCTCGAAAAATAAAATTTCCGGCACTGTAAAATTCCCGAATTGTGAAATTTCTGAATAATAAAATTCCCAAATAACTAAAATACTGAATAAAAAATTTTCTTAATATGAAAATTTCCAAATAATTAAATCCCCGAACAGTTTTTAATATTAGCGAATTGATAAACATTATTTATTGAAAATACAACAATTAAATATTTTTAACAGAAAAAAATTATTTTTCAAATATTCCTGAGTGAAAATTGTTTCAATTTTTATTTTTAATTCAAGCAATAATTTAAAAAGTTTAAACATGAAAAATAATTTTATTTCTATAAAAATATCTCATTATTGTACTTTCAATAAATAAATAATACTTATAAGCCAATTTTAATTGTTTGAATTCGAAAGTTTTATCATTAGGAAATTTTTAAATTCAGTAATATTATAAACTTTCGGAAATGTTATTATTCGGCAATTTTTCAATTCAGCAATTGTAATATTCGGGAATTTCAAAATGACGGGTATTTTATTTTTCGGGCTTTTCCAGCCGTCCTTTAAATTTTTCTTAAATATTTGAAAAGTCCTTCAAAATCAAAAAGATTGCTTTAAGATCTTCCAGATCTTTTTTCGACATTTTTATTACTTTTTTTAAATCATTGGTAATTTCCTTAAAAAATAAAACTTTTAAAAATTTTCAATAGCTTCTAAATCTTTATAAATCAATATTTTGTTTAAAATTTCTTCAATCTTTTCAAGAATCAAATTATACTTAAAATTATTATTTTAGTTTATTAAAATTTTTCAAATTTTATATTGTTTCTGAAATTCTTTTATAACATCTCAATATCTTCTCAAATAATTAGAATTTTGCCTAACTTTTTTAAAAATCCGGCAAAACAAAAATAATACTCAAAATCTTCCAGATCCCTTTTCGAGAATTTTAGAAATTTTTGGAACTCTTTTTAAATGTTCTTTCAAAACTAATTTTTTCAAGAAAGAAATTATTTTAAAGTTGTCTAGGATTTAGAACACAAGTTTTTCAATTTCTCGAAATATTTCAAAAATTTACATTTTGTTTTAAATGTTACTGAAAGAATGTAACTAGTTAAGCTGCAGACAACTTTAAAACTTTAGCCGGTAGCTCAAGCAGTAGCGATTCTTTGTCAAAGTATTTCTTTATTTATTAAAATGTTTAAAAACATAATTTCCTTCAAAAAAGAACAGTGATTCACCACAGAAATATTTGCTTTAGAAGTTACAGAATGCGATTAATAATACAATTTTTGTTTAAAATCCTCGTTTATACTTCTGATATAAAATATATTTAGTTAACCTACAAAATTAATTTGAAAACAAAAATAATTTAATTCATTAAGAAATTATTAAAATGTTAAAATTTTTTTATTTAATTTTCTCGAAAATGTCAAAAAGTGCATATTACTGTTTTGGCAAATTAGTAGTCAAGAAAGGAGATTTTATTTATAAGACTATGAACATAAACTAAAACCTACAATTGACGATCTCCCCTTGTAAAACTAATTAATTAAGTATAAACTACTAAGTTTTTGTTAAAAATGATAGATTCTTACCGGGAAACCAGGAGGTCCTGTATCTCCCTTGATTCCTTCGTATCCAATAGGTCCAGGTAAACCTGGGGGACCTGAGAATCCATAATCTCCTTTGGGTCCAGAGAAACCAGGTCTTCCAGGCTTTCCTTCCATTCCAGGAAGTCCAGGGAATCCTACATCTCCTTTGGGTCCTCTTTCTCCCTTCAATCCGGGCTGTCCTTCTGCGCCAGGAATTCCAGGAACACCAGGAGCTCCTCGTCGTCCTGGATATCCTCTAAACCCATCGATACCGGCTTCGCCTCGATCTCCTTTCGCGCCTGGGAATCCAGGGAGTCCTACTTTACCCATTTCACCAGTCAATCCAGGTTCACCTGTGAACAATAAACATTAATCAAACAAGTAGTCAAATTACGTGCCTTGCGCATAAAAAAGGGTTTCGTAGCCCGAACATCCCCTAACAACACTTCCCCTCGCCTACTCCCCCTACATTTGCTTACTTCTCCTCTACACGTTTCCACCTTCGCTTCCCCTCCCTTCCAAAATTTCTCATCACTCCCCCCACATTTACCATCACTTCCTATATGCCCCTCAGTTATATGAGTTCCCTGAGTTCCATAAGTTCCTTGAATTTCATGAGTTCTATATGTTCCCAAAGTATTCCCAGACTATTGATTCCCGTTTTTTATAAGCTGATCGCATTCCACTATTTCTCCGAACTTCAAGAGTTCCCTGTGTTTCATGAGTTCCATGAGTTCCCTAATTTCCATTAGTTCTACGAGTTCCCTGCGTTCCCTGGTTTTCCGTGTTCCATGATTTACTGAGTTCTATGAGTTCCCTAAGTTCCATTAGTTCCCTGAACTTCATGAGTTCCATAAGTTCCCTGAGTTCTAACAGTTCCGTATGTTTCATGAGTTCCCTGAGTTCTCTGAGTTCACTACGTTCCATTAGTTCCCTGAGTTCTTTGAGTTTACTAAGTTCCATTAGTTCCCTAAGTTCTCTGAGTTTCATGAATCTTCTGAGTTTCAAAGGTACCATAAGTTCTCTGAATTCCCTAAGTCCCATCAGTTGCCTGAGTTCCATAAGTTCCCTGAATTACATGAGTTCATTGAGTTTCATTAGTTCGTTGAGTTTTATGAGTTTCATTAGTACCCTGAGTTTCATTAGTACCCTGAGTTTCATTAGTTTCCTTCTTTGCACGCGTCACCTGAGTTCCATTAATTTTATAAGTTCCTCAAATTCCTAAAGTTCCATTAGCTCCATATATTTTCAGAGTTTCATAAATTCCATACGTTCCCAGAGTTTCATGAGGTATTTGAATTCTATGAGTTCTCTGCATTCCATTATTTCCCTGAACTTTATGATTTCCATAAGTTCTATTAATTCCCTGTATTCCACGAGTTTCCCAAGCTCAATTAGTTCCTTTAGTTCCATTAGTTCCCTGAATTCCATGAGATTCATTAGCTTCCTGAGTTCCATTAGTTCGCTGAATTTCATGAGTTCCCTGAGTCACATTAGGACCCTGAATTCAATGAGTTACATGAGTTAATTGAGTTCCATTAGTTCGCTGAGTTCTATGAGTCTCATTAGTTCCCTGACTTACATTAGTTCGCTGAGTTTCATGAGTTCCATGAGTGCCCTAAATTTCCTGAGTTCCCTGAGTTTTATAAGTTCTCCGAGTTCCTTGAGTTCCCAGTGTTGAGCTCCTTGGGTTCTCTGAGTTGAATAAGTTCTCTGCGTTCCCTAATTTCCCTTAGTTCTATTAATTCTCTGAGTTCCATGAGTGTCCCAAGTTCAATTAGTTCCTTTTGTTTCATTAGTTCCCTGAGTTTCATGAGATTCAATAGTTCCCTGAGTTCCAATAGTTCGCTGAGTTTCATGAGTTTCAATAGTTTCATGAATTTCCTGAGTTGCAGGAGTTTCATGAGTTCCATGAGTTCCATGAGTTCTCTAAATTCCCTAAGTTCCATCAGTTTCCTAAGTTCCATGAGTTCCCTGAACTCCATGAGTTGCATGAGTTCATTGGATTTCATTAGTTCGCGTTCTTTAATTTTTTACTAATTTTTTTTAATTACTTCGAGTTCCATTAATTTCAAAAGTTTCTCGAATTCCTGAAGTTCCATTAGTTCCAGATATTTTCAGAATTTCACGAGTTACATATGTTCCCAGAGTTTCATGAGGTATTTGAGTTCTATGAGTTCTCTGAGTTCAATTAGTTCGATGAGTTTCATGAGTTCCGTGAGTGCCCTAAATTCCCTGAGTTCCCTGAGTTTTATAAGTTCTTCGAGTTCTTTGAGTTCCCAGTGTTGAGTTCTTTGGGTTCTCTGAGTTGAATAAGTTCTCTGCGTTCCCTAATTTCCCTTAGTTCTATTAATTCTCTGAGTTCCATGAGTGTCCCAAGTTCAATTAGTTCCTTTTGTTTCATTAGTTCCCTGAGTTTCATGAGATTCAATAGTTCCCTGAGTTCCAATAGTTCGCTGAGTTTCATGAGTTTCAATAGTTCCCTGAATTTCATGAGTTTCATTAGTTCCCTGAGTTTCATGAGATTCAATAGTTCCCTGAGTTCCAATAGTTCGCTGAGTTTCATGAGTTTCAATAGTTCCCTGAATTTCATGAGTTTCATTAGTTCCCTGAGTTCCATTAGTTTACTTAGTTTCATCAGTTCCCTAAATTCCCTGAGTTCCCTGAGTTTGATAAGTTCTCCGAGTTCCTTGAGTTCCCAGTCTTCTATTAGTTCCCTAAGTTTCATTAATTGCATGAGTTACCCGAGTTCCATTATTTCCATATGAGTTTTATGAGTTCACTAAGTTCCATGAGTTCAATAAGTTCTCTGAGTTTCATGAGTTTCCTGAGTTTCATCAGTTCCATGAGTTCCATCAGTTCTCTGAATCCGTAAGTTCCATCAGTTTCCTAAGTTCCATGAGTTTCCTGAATTCCATTAGTTGCATGAGTTTATTGAGTTTCATTAGTTTGCTGAGTTTTATGAGTTTCATTAATACTCGGAGTTTCATTAGTTCCCTTCTTTGCATGAGTCACCTGAGTTCCATTAATTTTATAAGTTCCTCGAATTCCTAAAGTTCCATTAGTTCCATATATTTTCAGAGTTTCATGAGTTCCATATTTTCCCAGAGTTTCCTGAATTCTCTGCATTCCATTAGTTACCTGAACTTTATTATTTCCATGAGCTCTCTGAGTTCCCTAAGTTCCCTGAGTTCTATTAATTTCCTGTGTTCCATGAGTTTACCAGGTGCAATTAGTTCCCTGAGTTCCATTATTTTTCTAAGTTTCATGAATTGCATGAGTTACCCGAGTTCCATTATTTCCATGAGTTCTATGAGTTCCCTGAGTTCCACTAATTCCCTGAATTCCATGAGTTCCCTGAGTTCCATTATTTCTCTGAGTTTCATGAGTTCTATGAGTTCCCTCAGTTCCTTGAGTTCCCAAGTCCCATGAGTTCTCGTTCAAAAACTACGTCACACTTTCGGGACGTAGGTTTTATGAAGAATTCTGACGTAACGTATCTTTTTAAAATAATTCCTCTTTTTCCCCTGTTTTTATGAAAATTCTCATTTTTTCGCTTAAGGCGAAATGAATTAATATAACCCAGTAAGAAAATCCAACAGTTTTTCATTATTAATTAATTCTTTTTAATTGTAATGTCTACTATTAGTTAAAAATTCAACAATTTGTCTGTAAATTGATTTATTTTGTTGTAAATTCGTCTTTTAATAGAAAACTAATTTTTTTGATTGTAAATTGGACTGTTTCATTGAAATTATAACAAATTTGATAAAAATTCATTTAATAATTTGTAGCCTCATCTTTTTGGTTGAAGATTTAAGTATTTTTTCGAAAATTCGTTTTATTAGTTTGGAAATTAATATTTGATACCAAAAATTAAATTTTCTTTTATGGGTTGAAAATTGATCGTGTTTAGTTGAAAATTGAAAATTTTTTAAAAACTGAAGTATTTTGGTGAAAATTCGACGTCTTTGGTATATTGTTGAAATTATATTTATTTATTTAAAATTTACTTTTTTTAAGTGACTATTTAACTATTCTATTTTTTGTTAGAAATTTATCGCTTTAGTTTAAGAGTCAACTATTTAGTTAAAAATTGACATTTCTGTTGAAAATTCAACTATTTTCAAGAAAATTAATTTTATTGTCCAAAATTCCTTTTTTTAGGTTTAATATTGTAAAATTTCTAAAAAGGTTAAATTTCAATTAAACAATTATTTTGTTACAAATAGGACTCTTTTGATTGAAAGTTCAACTATTTGGCTTTAGAATCAACTGTTTTGAGGATAATTAATTTTTTTCTTAAAAATTAAACTCTTCAGTTGAAAATTTATCCTTCTAGGACGAAAATATAACGATATGGTTATAGATTGAACCATTTGGTTGAATTCATCTAAAAAGATGAATTTTCAACCAAATTATTATTTAATGGCAAATTTTACCCTTTTTTAATGTTCGACTATTTGGTTCTAAGGAAGCTGTCTGGTTGATGATTAATTTTTGTTTTGATTAAAATTAAACTATTCGGTTGAAAATGTATGTTTGAAATTGAAACTGCTTTGTTACGAATATGACTTTTTGGATCGAAAATTCATCTTTCTAGGTTGAAAATTCAACAATTTGGTTCATAACACAATTATTATTAGCTGAAGTTCAATCTCCATTATTAAAAAATTTGACCGTTGACTTGAAAATTCATCTGCAAAGATGAATTTTCAACCAAACTATTATTTTCTCAGCGATTCAACCATTTTACTTTAAATTTCAACTGTATGATTGTAAATACAGTCATCTGCTTGATAAATATTTTTGTTGTTGGCAATTCAACTATTTGCTTGAAAATTTTTTTTTTTAATAAAAATTGAACTTTTTCAGATTGACCATTTTTTAAAATGAAATTAATCATTTATGGTTGAAAATTCGTCTTTGTAATTTAAAAATTCAACTATATGGGTAAAAAGTAATCTATTTTTTTCTTACTTAAAATATGACGTATTGAATTTAATATAGTACCTATACATTAATTTTATTTAAAATCATACCCTCCCTATTATTCCCCAATATTCGTCAAAAATGATGTCTGTTAATATATTATTTTAGTATATATTAATGTTATATTGTAAGCATTTATCAAATTAAAATTGAAAAAAATGTTTTTTATACAAAAGTGGGTGCTCATATTTTGACGTTTTCTCTAAGTAATGAAGTTACGAAGAAAAAGAGGGGAGCAAAAAGTTTTTAAAAAAGTGTGACCTAGTTTTTGAACGGCACCAAATTACAAGATTTTGATTTTTATATCAGATTTTTACTTAACGTATTCTCACCTTTTACTCCTTCGCTTCCGGGCATTCCAGGCACTCCAGGAGGTCCTTCGGGTCCAATTGGACCAGTGTCTCCTTTTTCTCCAGGTGCTCCAGGCAGACCACCTATTCCAGGTTCTCCGGTGTCTCCTTTTTCTCCATTGAATCCTGTCAAACCAGGTCGGCCCTCTGGTCCATCTTTTCCTGGTGGTCCTGGCAATCCTCTCTCTCCTTTTACTCCTGGAGGACCAGGGAAACCAATGCTACCTTTCATAGATATTCCGGGTTCTCCTTTAACACCTTTGGGCGCCGCTGGACCTGGGAAACCTCTTGGACCCTCTGCACCCTTGTCACCAGGGAAACCAAATGGTCCCATATCTCCCTTTTCTCCTCTAGGTCCTGGAAATTATAAACAAGAGAAGATTTGGTCAGAGAAGTGGAAAACTGCAGAAACCCAAAACACCTGAGCACAACCGGTTACCGACAGACGAGTTAAAATGTAGACATTCTGTAGCATCGAATGCGCACATTCATTCTCGGCGTCAGACTTGAAAACGCGGCGCGGAATCACTAACGGTCACCCATCCGAGGATTGGCCGCGCCCGTCAGCGCTTAACATTCAAAATCTAAAAGCTAATTACGACGGTTTGAAAACTTACTAACATTTTTAATATTTGATTTATTATTTACCTGGCTCTCCTCTGATTCCGGGAGGTCCTGGGGGTCCAATAGAACCAACTGGTCCAGGGATTCCCTAAAAAAATAACAGATTGTTATTATATTATTTCGAGGAAATAATTAAATTATTATTAAATACTGAAAAATAAATTTACCTCAGGTCCTAGGTCTCCTTTATCACCAGGAAGTCCATCTCTACCAGCGACTCCTTGTTCTCCCTTTTCCCCTTGTTCCCCTCTGTTGCCTTTTAATCCCTCCGTAATATTGCAAGGTGCACACTCACCTTAAATTTAGAAAATAAAGAAAAAGTTCAGTAATAAGAAATAACAGATTTGAAGATATAAAAATGTTTCTGAAAAGAATTTGGAAGACTATAAGAATTTCAAGAAATTTAAAACGACAGATAGATTTTTAGAAATTGCAAAAAATAGAAACCTTTTAAAAAGATTTGTAGGCTTCAAAAGATTTAAAAAATTCTTAACATTCAAAAATAATTTAAAACTTGAAAAAAATGGAAGAGAATGCAAAAAATTGTCTAGACTTCTAGGCAATTTTATACTAGTTTTTAATTAGAAAATTTAAAAAGATTTTGAAAAACGTCGAAAAGAATTATGGAAAATTTTTCAGCATTTTTTTTAATTTTGAAGGATTTTTAATAAGTTTAGGGAAACTTTGAATTGTGTCAAAAGGTTTTTCAAAATTTTAGAAATTCAGAAAGAGTAAGAAAATGATTTCAATCTTGAGATGATTCACAACAATTTTAAGTAAAATATAGATTTTTGAAGCTTTTGAAAACAAAAAATTTAAAAGCTTTTGAAAAAATTTAAATGCTTTAAAGGTTTATAGTTTCTTAAAGATTCCGAGACAAATTTTGATTTAAAAAATTGAATTTTAAAAGAAAAATTTTTAAAAACATTTAATCATTTTGTATAATTCCAAAAAAATTTTTAAATCCAGTAAGTTTAAAGGATATTTAAAGTTTAATAAAGATTCAAAAATAATTTACGACTTAAAAAGATTTCAATAAAATAACATTTTTTTCAAAAATCTAGACAGTTTGATAGTCATTTTTAAATTTAGAAAAATGAGTTTTAATGCATTTTTTTTTTATTTTGAAGGATTTTTAATAAGTTTAGGAAAACTTTGAAAAGTGTAAAAGGTATTTTAAAATTTTGCTAAACTGAAAAAATTGCAAGATATCCAGAGATTACAATTTTTGAAGAGTCCTACGAACGTTTTTATTTAAAAAATTTAATTTTTAGAGAAAATTAAATAAGATTTCAACCAATTTAAAGATATTTTATGAAATTTAGAAACTTCAAAAAAATCCAGCAAGTTTAAAAGATCTTTTAAAGTTTGATAAAAATTTAAAAGTAATTTCAATAATTTAAAAGTAAATTCAAAATTTTTCTTAAAATTCCCATTCAATCTTAAAATAATTTTTTTTTTAAAGTAGTTTCTAGACAATATTTAAAAAGATTTCCACAAATTTAAAAACGTTTTTAAAAATGTCGTATAAAATATAATATATTTTAACACATTTTTTGAAAATTATTTTAAAAAATCTAAATCTTGAGAAAAAACAAAATTTTGAAAAAAATTCCGACATTTGAAGCTTTAGAAATAAAAAATCTCAGCTTTTTAAAAATTTTGAGAGGTTTCAAAAAAAGAAAAAATTTTTCTTAAAATTCGTGGGGAAATTGTTTATTATTTTTTATTTTTTAAGTAAATTAAAAAATATTCAAAAACATTTTTCTCATTTGTAGGACAAATACAACTCAGTTCAACACATTACCAATCAAAGTATGCCTAAAAAGAGTTTGGAAGATGATAAAGAGAGTTTGGAAGGCACTTTTTTAATTTTTCAGGATTGTTATAAAGGTTAGGCACACTATTAATTATTTCAAGAAATTCAAAACAATTAAAAAATTTTTAATAGATTAGAAAAAAAGAAGCTTCTTAAAAAGATTTAAAGACTTTAAGAACTTTAAAAAAAATTCAAAAATAATCTAAATCTTCAGAGGATTCTAAAACATTTTTAAGAAAATGTAGATATTTGAAGCATTCGAAATAAAAATTCGAAGTTTTTGATAATTTTTAAAGGTTCCAAGAAAATAAAAAAATTTTCCTAAGATAAATGGGAAAATTTTAAATGATTTTTATGTAAATTAAAAAATATTTGAAAACATTTCAACAGATTTCTAAAATTATCGAAAAGGAATTTAGAGGATCTTAAGACATTTTTTTTTTAATTTTTAAGGATTTTTAATAAGTTTAGTAAAACGTTGAATTGTGTGAAAGGTGTTTTAAAATTTGTCTGCTTTAAAAAAATTGAAAGGTTTCTAGAGATTAACATTTTTTTAAGAGTCCTACGAACTTTTTTATTTAAAAAATTGAATTTTCAGAGAAAATTAACTAAGATTTTAATCGATTTAAAGATATTTTCTAAAATTTAGAAAATGAAAAAAAAAAAAAGTAAGCTTAACAGACCTTTTAAAGTTTTATAAAGATTTAAAAATAATTTCAATAATTTAAAAGTAAATTAAAAATTTTTCCTAAAATTCCCATTCAATCTTCAAATAATGTTTTATTTGAAAAAGTAGTTTCTAGACAATATTTTAAAAGATTTTAACAGAGTTTAAAACGTTTTTAAAATTGTAAAAATAAATATAAAATATTTAAACACATTTTTTTAAAATTATTTTATAAAATCTAAATCTTGAGGAAAAACAAACTTTTGAAAAAAACTGCAGATATAAATATGCAGTTTTAGAAATAAAAAATTTCAGCTTTTTAAATTTTTTTGAGGTTTCAAGAAAAGAAAAAAATTTTCTTGAAAATGCTGGGAAAGTTTTTTATTATTTTTTATTTTTGAAGTATATTAAAAAATATTTAAAAACATTTAAAAACTTATTTGTAGAAAAAATAGAAATAAGTTTAACACATTACCAGACAAAAGTGACGCATATAAATGTTGTCGCTACTATTTTAAAAGAATAATTTTCAGTTTTGAGGAATCAAAGTATTTCACATTTTTCACATTTCATTTCAGTATTTCAGTATTTTAATTATTTCAAAAAATTCAAAACAAACTAAAAATGTTTAGTAGATTGTAAAAATACAAGCTGCTTAAAAAGATTTAAAGACTAAGAAGTTTTAAAAAAAATCAAAAATAATCTAAATCTTCAGAGGATTTTAAAACATTTTTAAGAAAATGTAGATATTTTATAGCATTCGAAATAAAAATTCGAAGCTTTTTAAGAATTTTGAAAGGTTCCAAGGAAATAAAAACATTTTCTTAACATAAATGGTAAAATGTTAAAGTTAAAGTTTATATATTAAACATATTTTAAATTTACTTGATGTTTCCTAAGATTTTATTTAAAAAAACTATAAAGTAAAAATGCCCTTTAATTTTTTAAATTCTTTCTCATGGGATGTGAATTATTTTCCCTCTCAAATTAAAAAATTGTACGCGCGTAGAGTGTACGACTAACGATGCTTGAATTTCTCAAATATAAAAGCAACCAAAAAGGTCAACGCACAAAACGAGCGTTTTCAAGTTGTGTGCGTGAACATATATATAATGTATATATATTATATGTATTATATTATATATTTATATATAATGTGAGGCGCATGTGCGGTCCCACGTGGTTAGAGGAATACAAAATGGTGGAAGGTGGCTATACGCGAAGTGACAGCTCCGACAACTTTGTTTTTCAACGTTTGTTTACGATGCTTTTTGCTATCCAAAAATAACAAAAAATGTCGAAAAATGTGTCGGAAGACGAAGTTGATGAAATCAAAGAGTCTAAAACACCTGAAATTCGGGATCCGGCAAAAGATGCATCTTTTGACTTACTGCCCGCGAAATCGAGAGAATTGTATAGTGCAGCCTACGAAAAATTCAAGTCTTGGAAAAGAGAAACGAACAGTAACACATCCGAAAACAGCCTCATTGTTTATTTCAATGCCTTGCAAAAAATATACGCACCAACATCATTGCGGGCTGTCCATTCGATGTTGAAAACAATGATCAAAGCGAATGAAAACATTGACATTGGGGATTTCAAAAAACTGCTTGGAATTATAAAAAATTACCGGGCAGGATACAAGTCAAAAAAAGCAAGGGCGTTTGATGAAGAACAAATCCAGGAATTTTTAGAGAAGGCTCCAGATGTGATCTATCTTGCAGCAAAGGTAAATGCAAACAAGTGTAACAAAAGTAATTGTTTGAGAAGAAAAGGAAGACAATAATAAACATAACCTAAAAAGATGTAAATTTTTTTATTCCTTCGAATGTTTTTCAGGTCATCTTGATTCTGGGTATATGCGGATGCTGCCGAAAAGATGAAATTTACCGAATGAAGGTCCAAGATATCGAAAAACAAGGCGAATTACTGCTTGTCCGAGTACCTGATACGAAAACAGGCGTTTCGAGAGCTTTCACCATCAGTCAAGAATTCGTCCCCTATGTAAACAAATACGCAGCGCTTCGTCCATCGCACGCAACTGCGAAGAACTTTCTCCTAAATTATCAAAAAGGCAAGTGCACTGTCCAAGTGATGGCTAAAAATAAAATTGCGAAAATTCCAATGAAAGTAGCGTCTTTTTTGCATATTGAAAATCCAGG
Source organism: Druon quercuslanigerum (assembly GCA_010014905.2). NCBI lineage: Eukaryota > Metazoa > Arthropoda > Insecta > Hymenoptera > Cynipidae > Druon > Druon quercuslanigerum. The sequence goes on along the minus strand of JAAAKG020169648.1, from coordinate 11,202 downwards.
AGAATTTACAGGCCACTCTCTCCGCCGAAGCTCTGCAACAGTATTCGGTAACTCTGGAACGAATATGCTGGAGTTGCGAGGCTTCGGTGGATTGCAATCCGAAACTGTGGCTCAAGGTTACATTGTCGAGTCAAATGTAAAGCATCAAATCAAAATTGAAGTAAATGTTGAGGGAAGCGAACCACCTCGAAAAAAACTTGCAACTGTAAATTGGGTTTGAAGAAAATTTGTTTAAAATTGTTCAAATTATGCTCACATGGCCTTAATTAGCTTTGAAACATCAATAACTGTATCAATGAGACGATAAACTATCATTTGAAGTAAAAAATATTTAATGTAAAAATATTAAATATGGAAATATATAATTAAATTAAAAACTAATTTTGTAATAAAGGATTTTAGACAAAAAGGATATATAATTTACTTGATTCTTTTATCATTCAGAATCAGTTTTTGGCAATATGACTCCTTTTACTTTTTTTCATTTAGAAATTTCTTAATTTGTCGCTCTTAGGTTAATGTACTATATAAAAATGTATTTTTTTATAATAAAAACTTCTACAATTTTAAGAAGCAAAACCTTTCTTCGATCGATTTTTAGATTAATTACCTTTTACTGATAAAATTCAAGAAATAATTATTGCATTTAATAGTACAGAAGATTCTTTACAACTCACTTTTGAATTAGAAAATAACACCTTAAATTATTAGGTATATCAACTATAAAAATAGAAATGGAGATTGAATTACCAATTGGTACAAAAAACCTTCATGGTCAGGTCAATATTTCAATTACAATTCACATAATCAATTTAACCTTAAAGATTGGATTAATTAAATTCTAATAGATAGATGTAACTTATTACAAATTTACATAATAAATAATTAGGCAATTATAAAAAAACGGATAATCGTGTTTCGTTACCATACGTACAAGGTTTATCAGCGAGATTAAAAAGTACTTTGACAGAATTTGAAATTGACGTTTATTTTAAAAATAATGATGAGTTAGAAAATTGTGTTATAAATTAAAATGATTCTGAAAAAGCTGAAGATTTATCAAATTTAGTTGACCTACAGGGTGCCCGCTGAACCATACAACCGGGAATTTTGAGAAGAAAAATCTTTCCAAGTTTGATTTTAACAGTTTTTAAAATAATTAGTTGAATTAATATATTTTCCAACAATAATAACACTCAGCTTACGATGCGTAATTCAAAAATCTTATACTTTAAAAATTCTTAATTTTAGGTTTTTATTTTTAAACGTATATTTTTAATTTAAACAATTTTAAAGTGCATTCCTAAAGATTCACACAATTACAAATTAAGAGCGTGTGAAGTTGAAAAATTTTGATAAACAAATAATATATTTTTGTCAACTGTAAATATAAATAAATGAATAAATAATTTTTCAATTGGATCTGTACTTTAAGTATGAAAAACTGAACAGTAATTTGTTTGATAAGCCGATTCTAAATTAGGTCAAAGTTTAAGAATTTCTAGATTGTTATTGTTTCAATTCGAAAGTTATTACATAAATGTAAAGATGCGGATGAAACTTTATTAACTATTTTCAACATTAAAGGTTCCTTAATAATAATATAATCGTAATTAAAGGTTTTAAATTGAATTAAAAATGTTGTTTCAGGCCAAAATATTCCATTTTTAACCGTTTTATATCAAAAAAATTTAATTAAGAAAAAAATTATTTAATATTTAAAAATATTTGTTCATTTTAGATGAATACATAGGTGCGGAATATTTAAAAGTAAACAAATTGAAACTGAATTGTTTGACATAGAAACCTTTAAATCGATAGAATTTCAAAAAGCTTTTAAACTTTTAACGTTACAATTTTAATTGTTCTATTTATGTAGAAATAATAATTGAAGACTTATTATTTGTAGAAAAGTAATTTAAACGAAGTGTGTTTTTACAGAGCTTCTAAACATAGTTTTAAATGATTAGAACTTTTCCTGAATTTTGTAAATCTCTTAAAATATTTTTTATATTCTTTAAAAATAATTCTTTAAAATGAAAAATAATTTTCAATTTTCCTAGGAATGTTAAGAAAATCTTTTTATTCTTTTGGAGCCTTTCACAATGCTTAAAAAGCTTCTAAATTTTTTGTTTGAAATCTGCAAAAATCTACATTTTGTTTTTAAATTAAGTTGTGGGTATTTGCACCGAAATTTTGGTACGAGTAGTCGAATTTTGTCGGTACACACACTTCAATTAAATTATTTAATATAATTTCAAGTTCTCAATTATTTTTGAATCTTTTTAAGAACTTTAAATATCTCTCAAAATTACTTTAATTTTTTTCTACAAATAATAAGTCTTTAATAATTGTTATTTGTTAATTCCAAATTGAAGGAACTTTGTTTAAATTCACGGGATTTTCTGGAATTTGTAGAATAAATTTAATGAATTGCAAAAATTATTTAGAAGTTCTGACAAAATTTCAGAAATAATTTTATATTTGAAAATTTTTTAAACATCTAGATGCCTGAAGATTTGGAAATAAAATTTTAAAACTTTTTAAGAATGCTAAAACTATTTAAAATGAAAATCTTTGAACTTTTATTTTCAGAACTTTTAGGTTGAAAAAAAATTTTCATTTTTCATGTTTCTAGGCTGAAGTAACCGAATAATATAATTTTGAAAATTTTTAAAGTTCATTTATTGATTCTTTAAATTAGATTTTTTTAAATTTAAACGTGGATTTACATTTTTGGAACCTATTCTAAATTTTAAACTCTAAATTTATGAATTTTAAAAATTCTGAATTTGCAGTTTATCTGCATTTCATTGAAAGCTGCTCAATTGAAAAGGGAATTTTTTAATTCATTAAAACAGTCAGTCTAACTTAATAAAATTTAAAGGTTGTAGAAAAGTTTATGTGGAAATTTCAACACGGAATTGTCCCAACACTTGTGTAATTTTGAAAATTTACTTGATTTTCATTTTGATAATGTAAAGATTCTGGCTAGGGAGGACAACAATTATAAAAGGAGAATTCTAGAATCAATTCTAATAAATTAATATAAAAAATTGTCTATAAATGTAAAAAAAGAAATTTTTATATAATTTATTTCTTTATCAGGTATAATTTGCCTGAAGAAGACCGACAAATTGGTCGAAAAGTTACATATTGCAATATGCTTGTTTTTAATTAAACAATTACAGAAATTCGTCTCTAATTTCTTATTTTTTAATTCTTTGTAATCAAAATATACATTCTTATAGTTCAGGAATATTAACATTCTTAACTAATCGCATTGGGGATGTTATATTATGAATAATCATTTTTATAATAACAAATTTAGGTTCATGGAATTTATTATTTTTTATTTTTTAATAATAAATTATTTTTATATTTTTAATTATAGTTATAACTCAAAGAGCTCAAATTTTATCATCTCTGTCTTTTTATTAATTTAAATTGATCGTAAAACCGAAATAAAAATAACTAAATGTTCCCATTAATGTAATTAAAAATCAATTGTTTTACGTTATTTGAATTTTTTATTGTTACTGGAATCTTGTTTGGATTAAAATATAACTTTTTTTTAATTTATCTGTTTTAGAAGAAATTTCATCTTTCTTGAAAAACAATGCAACCTTTCGGATGGAAATTCAACTAATTCGTAGAAAATTTACTTTTTGTATAAATTTAATATTTTGCCGTTGAAAAGAGAAGTGAAATCTTTTATGGATGAAAGTTAAACTTTTAAAAACTAAATTTATATATTTTTTATTGAAAATTTATCTGTTTTAGTACATATTTCATCTTTCTTGGATAAAAATGCAACTTTTTGTTAGAGAATTCAACAGTTTTATTAAATTTCATCCTTTTTGTTTAAAAAAATTTGTACTTTTAGAATAAAAATTAAATTTTTTTCGTAAAAACTTTTTTTTATCAAATTCATATTTTAATCCGAAAATCAAGTTTTTTCGATGGAGGTCTGTTCGTCTGTTCGTCTGTGAACGTGATAATTCTTAAGAAAATTATTAGAGTTATAACAGTTATAAATTTTGTTAAATCAATCGAACATTCAAATTTTTATCGCACACAAAAAATGAAAAATCAAAAAAATCCACTTTTGCGGTCAAACTATGCAAGATAGGACAAAAGACAAATGGGCAAAAATCGGACACTTGAAAGGAATCTCCCCATTTGTTGCTATTTACTTTTTGATAGAACGTGTAGTTTTCGTTTTATTCGTAAAAAACAGTTTTTAAAATAGAAAAATTAAATTTTTAGACAAACGACACAAGCTACGATGAAAAGAAAGAGGCAAAATTTGTTAATGTAAGAAGAGATGTAAATTTTTTGTTCATAATTTTTCGATAGGACGCATAGTTTTTGTTTTAATCGTGAAAGATGACATTAAAAATTAAAAAGGTAAATTTCCGGAAAAACGACACAAGGTCCAAAATAAAATTATGCATGAAAGTTATACACCTAAAAAGATTAATAAATTTGTTATTTATAATTTTTTGAAGGAACGCGCAGTTTTTTCATCCTAAAAAAATAATATATTTAAAAAAAATAAATATGAACGTTTTGAATTTCCTTGACAAATCGAAAATAATGATTAGATAAAAAAATTTGCACTTAAAAAGATCTACAAATTTGTTATGAAGCACAACATTAAAAATTAAAAAATTAAATTTTTTTAGAAACGACACAGGCTATGAAAAAAATTGAAAAGACAAAAGTTGCTCTTCTAAAAAAGAGCTAGAAATTTGTCATTAATCATTTTTTACTAGGATGCGTAATTTTTATTTTAATTATGAAAAATAACAAAATGAAAATTGTCAAAAAACAACGCAAGGCACGAAAAAAAATTAATTGACCATAGTTTTTCATTCAAAAATAATATACAAATTCTTTACTTATAATTTTTAGAAAGGATGAGTACTTTTGTTCAATCCTGAAAAATAAGATAAAAAATAAAATTTTTGGAAAAACGACACAAATTGCAATAAAATCTTGAATAGTTTTATTTTAATAGGATGCGCACTTATTAAATTACAAAAATATGATAATGAAAATACTTTTATTTCAATCTCAATGCATATGCATAGGCTAATTTTGAATGAATTAACCGATTAGTGGTCCGATACTATTCGTCGGTAGCGTAAAAGATCAGAATAGTTAATAAATTTAACAAACCTGCGTCTCCCTTTTCTCCATCGGGACCAGGGTCTCCTTTTGCTCCATGCACTCCAGGTCTTCCTGGCTCTCCAGGCTCTCCTTTAACGCTTAAGCCTCTTTCACCTTTGTATCCAGGTATGCCAGGTCTACCAGGCGTGCCCTCTCGTCCAGGGAATCCCCGGTCACCCTGAACAAATTATGTTCAATTATTATTAACTAATAAATATTAATATACAGCTTTTCTTAAGAAAATCTCCATTTATTGTTACGTACAGCGTCTCCTTTGGTGCCAGGAAATCCGGCGTAACCTTGTTGTCCTTTTTCTCCAGGAGGTCCTTCAGGACCGAAAGGACCTACTCGACCAGTATCACCTCGAATTCCCTTATCACCCTTTTCCAGTTTTAGTTGGCTTAGCGAAACATGTGCTGGTGTACCGGGTTCTCCTTGTGATCCAGGTACTCCAGGCAAACCATCTTTCCCCTAAAAGTAATCAAATTTAAATAAATTATTTTTGGCATTTTATTTTTTAACCCATGTGTGCAAACCCTTCTTTATCCAGTATCCAAATTGGTACGGACTAGAGGTTTCCGGGCGCCCATGTACTATTTTTCAATTTTTTAAATAATTTTGAAATTTAAATCGTTTTCTTGTCGTTTATTCGGATAAATAAGTATCAAGAATCAGTGAAACATTTTTAAAAAATAATGCACTGATCACTAAAACATTTCACCTATATTAATGAATAATTAATTCAATTATTACTAATTATATTATTACTCAAAAAATTATACGTGCGTCAATCAAATTACTTGATCAGGAATCCACTCAAAGTCGAATTTTTATAAGTTGAGTACCCGGGTACCATGGCGGATACAATTAAAGCAAATATTTTTGTAGAAAAAAAATTCTAGATAAATTTTAAATATAGTACACTTACATAAAAGTGTGCTTCAGTATTTATCTAAACTAGTATTCCTTAGTCTAAAAATTATTAAAATCCTTATATATTTATCGCAGGGTTCGCCGGCTATCCCCTTATTTCCTATTTTCTCCTTCTCCTTGTTTTTCCTTTTAAATGCGAATTGAATTTATAGAGCCCAGCTAGAAAAACCAACAATTTTAAATGGGCTAGTTATTTTCGGTTAAATCATCTATTATATTTTTATTTCTAAATTCATCTACTTCTGATTGTTTCGTTAAAAAATTTAATTATTTTAATGAAAATACAACCATATTGTTAAAATGTTATACTTTTCACTTAGAAATTTGAATTATTTGTTGGAATTTCATCTTTCGGATTGAAAATTAACTATATTCTTGAAAATGTAAATCTTTGAATGAAAAATAACTTGTTTGTTAAAAATTGATTAATTTGGTCAAATTCTGTTTTTGTTGATAGCAATTTTTCTCATCTTACTGAAAAAATGGAAGTTTTTGATGTTTTTTAAATTCAGTGGAATGATTTTGAATTTTACTTGAATTGTTTTGAATTCAATTTTAATTCGTATGAATTTATCCTGACCTTGATTCCTATTAATTTGATCAAATTCTCCTGAATTCCTTTGAATCCTTCTCAATTCATTCCGGTTATATGAAAACCAATGAAATATTTTAGATTTTTAAACATTTCTACAATTCTTTTTTATTTATCTAAAATAGGAACTATATTCTTTAAAATTGTTTTTAATTTAACTAAATTTTTCTAAATTGACTTAGTTCAACTCAATTGAATAGATTTTTGAGCAGTGTTTGTGACTTAACCCTGATGTACCTTAAACTGACCTGTAATTCAATTAAATTCTTTTGCATTCCCATGATTTTTTTGAAATTTTCTCCAAACTTGATAGATTCAATGAATTTTGTTAATATTTTTCAATTCACTTTATTTTTAAAAATTCACCTCAATTTTTTTAAATTCACCTTGAATGTTTATGAAATTCATCGAATTCTTCACATTTTTGATTTATCCCTCTAAATGCCCTCAAATTTTATTGAATCCATTGGTAAAAAATTTTTTTTTGAGTTACCAAAATACTATTGAATTTGTCCTGAATTATGTTCTCATCCCATTTAACTTAATTGAATGGAATTTTTTATTCTTTATATTTTATTCAAATCACTCAAATTCTTTTGAATTGCATCAGTCTCCTGAATTTTTATGAATTCTTCTAAATTCTCTTCTATTTTACTCAGATCAATGTAATCCTTCGAAAGTTTTACAACTCAATACGATTTTTTTGAATTTTACTTTAATTTTTTTTCAATTCACTGTGTGAATTCTATGAATTTATCCGGAATTTTTTTAAAAGTTTAATTCAACAATTGTATCTCATTTTTTCAAAATCCATTGAATCATTCTAAATTCATTTCAGTTTAACTGAAACCAATTTAATAATTTTAAATTTATTCAATGCATTAGAACTCATTTGGAATACACACTGAATTCGTTAAAATTCTTTTGAATTCTTTGTAATTGAACTATAGTCTTCTAAATTCACTCAGTTGAAAGCAACCAAATATTTCCTGAATATTTTTTTTCTACATTGAGCTGACGTATTTTAAACTTACCTTGAATTACATTAGATTGTTTTAATTTCCCATGAATTTGCCAAAATTTACTCTAAACTTAAAAAATATAATGAATTAAGTTAATATTTTTGTATTGTTTTCAATGAACTTGAATTTTTTAAATTTCACGTTGAATTTTTATGAATTTCATCGTCTTTTTCTCATTTTCGGTTTACCCCTCTAAATTCCCTCAAATTGTATTGAATTCATCATTCTTTGATTTTTTCATTCAATTTAAATTCTGTTGACTTTGTCCTGAATTATGCTCTCTTTCATTTATCTCAATTCAATGGAAATTTTTTGTATTTTTTTTAAATCACTCAAATTCTTTTGAATTTCATAAAAATTTCATGAACTTCTTTTAATTCTTCTAAATTCACTTCTATTTTAAATAAATCAATTAAATTTTTTGGAATTTTACTATTCTTTTGAATTATTTTAAATTTTACTTGATTGTCTTTAATTAACTCTGAATTCTTATGAATTTTGTCCTGAAACTAACTAAATTCTACTTGGACTTGTATCAGCATTTAATTCTTTTGAATTCTCTTAAATCCTTTTAAATTCATCCCAGTGTTGTCAATAGCCATTAAGTGGTTTGATTTTTTGCAAGTCAGTTGAATTCATTTTAAATACACACAGAATGATATAAAATTATTTTGAATTCTTTTAAATTCTTTGCAATTACATTACAATTTTCTAAATACATTCAACTTAATTCAATAGATTTTAAAAAAATTGTAATTTCTTCAAATTTGTTTAAATCCCCGTAAATTTCTCTGAATATGCGGTGAACTTAATCAATTCAATGAATTTTCACATGAATTTTGTTAATATCTTTAAACTGTTTTCAATTCACTTGAACTTTTTTAATTCAACTTAAATTTTTATTAGTTCAATCGATTTTTCTCAGTTTCGTTATGTGCCTCTAAACTCACTTAACCTTTATTGAATTAATTAGTTTTTTTTCTAATTTACCTGAATTTTGTGAAATTTGCCCTGAATTTTGTTCGCTACAATTTTACTCAAATCAATGGAATCTATTTTTTTATTTTTTTAAATTCGTTTAATGCACTCTAATTCTCCTAAATTCCCTTGAGTTCTTCTAAATTCGAACTTATTTAAGGAAAATGAATTGAATTTTTATGGATGTTTCCCAATTAATTTGAGATATTTTGAATTTACATCCATTTTTTCGAATTCACTCTGAATTCTTGTGAATTTACCCTGCAAACTTTAACATTCAACTTGGATTTGTATCGATTTAATCGAATTCGCTTATATCCCTTAAGTTCTTCTATATTAATTCCAGTTTTACGGAAACCCAAGATTTATTTTTAAATTAAACATTTTTTTCAATTCATTTGAATTAATTTGGATCCACACAAAATTCTCTAGAATTCTGTAGAATTCTTTAAGATTCTATATAATTCTTTCTAATTCTTTTGAATTCTTTGAAATTCAATTCAATTCGTGTGAATTATCATGTATTATTATAAATTCGCTCCAAATTTATTCGAATTTTTCTTAGTTTCATTAGATCCCTGTAAATTTACCCGAATTTATTGAATTAATTGGTATTTTTACTTACTTTTTTCAATTACATTCAATTCTTTTGAATTTGCCCTGAATCATGTTTTTTCTCATTTAACTTAATTCCATAACAAATTTTTGATTTTTCTATATTTAATTCAGATCACTAAAATTCTTATGAATTTCATTATTCCCCTGAATTCTTCTAAATTCACTTCCATTTTACTGAAATCAATGGAATTTGTTGAAATTTTTCTGATTCATGTGAATTCTTTTGAATGTTATTTGTATTGCTTTAAATTCCTTCTAAATTATTGATTACATTATTAATTCACATTAATCCCTTTTAGCCCGCCAATAAAAATTTAGATTTTTTGGGCACCCTAATCTACCCCATGCCCTCCTTTTTATATGCTTTCCAAGTAGGTAATTTCGAAAAAATAGATCTTTCTCTCAACGACCCACCTCTTCCAAAACTAAAACTAGCAAGTGCTGATAAAATATTTAAAAAGAAAAATATTTCAGAGATACTTACAGGAAGTCCCGGAGGTCCTTGAAGTCCAGGATTTCCATCAATTCCAGGTTCACCAGGTGGTCCAAGTTCTCCAGGTGGACCTCGAAGTCCAGGAACTCCAGGAAGTCCATCCAATCCTCTTTCTCCCTTGACACCAGGATATCCAGGTGTGCAATCTTGACAACGTCCTCCAATGTCTCCCTTTGCTCCAGGTATGCCCGGGAATCCAGGCATACCATCTTTTCCCTTTGGTCCAGTTTCACCGATTCTTCCAGGGGCTCCAGGAGAGCCAGGTATTCCTTCCAAAGAATCTCCTGGACGTCCTCTCACACCCTGATAACCTCTTTCTCCCTTTTGTCCCTTGGCTCCATCATTTCCAGGAAGACCGTCCAAACCTTTTGGTCCCTAATTTGCAGCATCAAATTTCAGGGTTAAAACAAAATAAAAGATTATACACTTGGGTGGCTCTTGTAAAAAAAAAAAACTCACAAAAAAACAGTTGAGTTTCTTTATCAAATAACTCAATATTTAACTGAAAAAGATGAATTGTTAACCAAGGAAATTAATTTTCTACCAATAGACGAATTTTCAACCAAATAGTTGAATTTTCATCTTAGAAAATTAAGTTTGAACCAAAAGATGGAATTGATACATTTTCAGTTAAAAAATATTAATTTTGAACAAAAATATTAATAAATTATCAACCAGTTGAATTAAAAAAAAAAGAATTTTTAACAAAATATTTGAATCCTCAACCAAATAAAAGAATTTTTAACAAACAAGATTAATTCTCTACTTGTATAGATAAATTTTCATCAAAGTAGTTAAGCTTTTAAGCTCAATATTATTTTGCTATAAAAAGATTATCTTTTTCAGTTGTACATGCAACCATGAGTGGAAAATGTATGCATTTCTCTTAAAATTCGCCTTTTTAAGCAAAAATAAATCTTCATCGTTAAAAATTCGTTTGATTTCTTCGTTAAAAACTAATTTTTAAACAGAAAATGTAAATATTCCATTTTTGGTTAAAAACTGATCTTTTTTGGTTAAAAATTCACCTATTTGGTTGAAAATTGATTTTCTTCATTTATGTTGTTCAAAATTTGTCTGCTTTGGTAGAAAATTAATTTTCTTGGTCGAAAATTCATCTTTTTGATATAAAGTTCAACTATTTGGTCTCATTGAACTGTTTTTAAAAAATTTTAATTATCTTTTCTTTCTTAGTTAAAAATCCAACTAATACTTTTGGTTGAAAATTAATTTTCTTGGTAAAAAGTTCATGCTTTTGGTTAAAAATTCGTCTTTTCTTGGTTAAAAACTAATTTTTGAAACTGTAAAGAGATAAATAGAAGTGGATGGGATGAGGAGTGTAAAGAGAAAAAGAAGGAGGTCAGAATTGAATTAAGAAAGTGGAGAAAAGA
>JAAAKG020169637.1:0-53988 GCA_010014905.2 Druon quercuslanigerum | reverse complement strand
GAGGCGGGAATCGAACCCGCAAGCCGACCGAGTGGGTCCAAAGCCTGCGCTTTAGCCCCCACGACCATCGTCCCACTTTGAGATAAGATAGTGATAAACGACAATAAATTGTTTAAACAATTATATTTGTTAACTTGTACGAATTATTATTTCACGAAGTAAAAAAAGGGCATAAAGTAAAAAATTTCAGAAAATACCGCAGACATTTTGCATTACTATAGACGAAGATAGTTGAAAAAAAAACAATTTGTGCAAACAATTATGTTTATTAAATTGCATTAAATTGCTGTAAATGAAAAGTGAGCAAAAATTTGAATATTTTAGAATCACCTTTAACTTTCTAGCATTGTTCTAAAATAGTATTGCTGTAAATAATCAAATATTGTTCAAACAATGATGTCTGTTAAACTTAATTTATTATTACCTCGCTCTAACTGAAAAGTTGAAAACCAGTTTAAAAAATCATCAAAACCCGTGACTTTCTAACTCTACTCTGAGAGAAAATTGCTATGAAAAATAATAAGTTATTTTAAAACATTAAATTTAACATTTAATTATAAATATAAAATGATACTTTATGTATTAGAATCAATTTATATCAAAGAAAACTAAAAAAATCATAATTAGCGCCAAAAGCTCGCAAACTCCAATGTATTACTTATGATGTATTTTTTTTATTTGTATTCTATGGCTAATTCTAAAGAGAAATATTGAGTTTCAACTTGATTTACATTTTTTTGTGGATTCGAACAAACTTGAGATGGATATACATGAAAATTCAATGCAAACAAATTCTGTACTACGCTATGGCTACTAATTAGAATAAGGTTTTTCAAAGCCTTCTAGTAGATCCGAACCCTCTGCCTTATTCAGAATAATTAAAAATAAAACCATTTTTGTACAATGCTTGAATCTATTACACGCTTCAGAAATTTCTGCGAAAGGGCAGTTTAACCAGTGCTTGTAAGTGGGTTGTGAGAGTAAGGTTACGATGCATTAGTTATTTTTCCATCTGTCTTTCAAGCCAATAACGAAAGGCGAGGTATAAACTCATCCTGTTCTATGTGTATCTTAAAATATGCCCATGAGAAAGGAATTACAAGCTTATTCCATATTATGAGTAATTTCTCATTATGTTTTTAAGCAGATTTTCTCTAAATGGGACTCCGCAAAATTCATCTGTTTCCCCGCATTTCTCTCGAATCATTTTCCATTAGAAAATAAAGTTATTTCTCTGCAACTTACCAGAAGTTTTTCTTATCAAGAATAAACTTTAAAGGGAAATGTGCGTTCTCATTCAATCTGATAAAGTAGGAGGAAAGTTGACCAAATACAAGGAAAAGTCTAAAAATAATGCATACAAAAATCATGCTAGAAGGTTTTTTTTTAGAAAAGGTATTAATACAAAAATAGATTAAATATGGGATATGTACTTTTCACTTTCCGAGAAATGTTACATTTTTTAATTAAAGTCAGTACGAGTCACAAACTGAAGTAATTGATACTGTGAAGAGTGGAAGTGTTGAAACGTAGTCTTAGAGTTTTAATGGAGTTCTGGAATTCTAGCTATATGTGCATTTCGTCCTTTAAAAGAACTTATTTATTAGCTAGAGAAAATAATCTCTAAAGGTGCGTTGAGGTTATATATTCTCATTAGAATACGAAACTCATCTTGATAATATTGTTAATTTAGAGTATGTAGGAAGCTAATACTTGAAAGAACAGATCTGTAAGCGATATTGACGTATCGATAAAGGAGACATAAGTTATTAGTTATTATTTATTATTACACTTTGCTATTTTTATATGGTATCATATTCGACAGCTTTATAATTTAGAATTTATAACTGGGAACAGAACTTTAATTCCCTTGCTAAAATTGAATAATTAATTCAGAGAATACACTGCAGTCACGCTATAGAGGCCGTTTCGGGGGTACACTTTATCCCCTTCGTACAATCTTGGGACTCGGCAAACTGTAAACAGTCGGGGGTATGAAAAAATATTTTGTTGTTGTTTTTTTTCTATTGTGGTTTTATAATGTCATAACGAACGTGAAAATGTTTGTGCTCGAAAATAGAACTTAGCAAACATTTTTCACGGTTAATAAAAGAAAAAATTTGAACTCTAAGGAATAAAAAACAAGCTAAAGAATAAAGCACTCAAATTGGAACTGTTGAATTTTAAACTTTTTAAACAGGTCTTTTTAAACATGTCTAATTACAAATTTAGTTATTCGAATGCTCAATAATTTACACGGGTAAAATGGGAAGTAGTAACACTTTCCAATTAAACAACTTTAAATGAAATTCAGATAAACTGCAAATTTAGAATTTTCAACACTTTTTAAATTTTTAATTAAAGAAGCAATCAATGAACTGTAAAATTTTAAAAATTGTAATATTTTCAGAAATTTTGACGGAACACTTTAAATTAAAAGATTTTCAAATTACACATTGTAAAGTGAATAGTATCATAATTGAAGAAGATAACAATACAACTCATTATTTTAAAAGCTGCTAACATTGAAGTTGGACAGATTTTGCTTCTAAAGATTTATAAACTTCCCGGTTAAAAAACAAGTTTTGCAAAATAGACTTTTAAGGCAACTGATTTCACTTCATCTAAAAGTTGATAAGTCTCTTCGAAAGATAGACGCTTCCTATTGTTTTCCTTCGACATTTTCGTAATTCCTGGTTACACCTGGTTACGCAACGCAAAACCTGATCACTGAGTGACTGCAAACGAACTTCCTGGGAAATTGTTGTCACAGACTGAAAATGACTGAAGCAGACAAGACCATTAACCGCCCAGGATACTGTCCGCTTTTTTCATACACTCCTGCGTTGTTGTGGAGTTGCTCTGTCGCCCCTTTGGACCACCTTGTCCTCTATAATGGGAACTTTTCTTGCGGGACTGCAGTGTATATGATTCCTGACTAATTTTCAAATTCTTTTCATGACGAATAAAATAAGGGGGGTATTCAAATCATTTTTTGGGTTAAGCGACAAATTATTATTATGACTCTAAATTAGCTAAAATCTAATACACGCTGTGACCAAAGAGTTTTCAACAATATTTTTTTCAAATTGTCAAAGTACACCGATTTACAAATTTAAAATCACATTGAAAATTTCATTTTTGAGAACGTCTTGTATCTTTGATGCGAAACCGTTAAAATGTCGATTTTTTTCTTACAAAAGATATTTTTTATTATTAGAAAGCTTTGGTGGTTAATCACAGTAACACTGTTTTAATTATTATTAATTATTTTTAATTAATAATTAATTAATTTAAATTATAAATAATAAATAATAAAAATGAATTAATTATTATTAATTATTATTAATTAGAATTATTAATCTACATGTGTTTGCATTTAATACATTCCGTTTGCATCATAAACTTGGTTCACATTGATTCTTTTTTTCTTTTTTGTTAAATTGTCTGGTTTATTTTATTTAAAGTTCAGTAGCACAGAATTTCCAACTGAAAAAAATAAAATGTAAAAAAGTCGGACTGATTTCAAATATTATACATTTTTTTGATAATATTTTTATACATTTTATTTATTATTTCTTTTTTATAAATATACAAATTGTGGATTTCCCCTTTTTAAATCTTTCCAATCTGCAGTTTAAAATATTTTTACTTAAATTACTAAAGAAGGGATATACTGAAGTACTCGAATATCGTGAACTCCTGACATTCCTAAAATTCGCTAAGCGCTCTGAAATTCCTGAAATTCTCTGAATTTCCTAAAATCCTTGAATTTGCTCAATTCCTGAAAGTCTCTGAAATCCCTAAATTTCGGAAAAATGCTAAATTTTTTAAAAACTCTAGAATCCCTGAACTCTTTGAATAACCTGAATTTCTAGAATATTCCATGATATCCTTGAGTATTGTAAATCGGCTGCACTCTTGGAATTTTTTGAACTCCTTAAATTCTCTAAATGCTGAGATCCCTTAAAAGCTCTCAATTCTTTTAATCTCATTGAATACTCTGAAGTCTTTAAATTACCCGAATTACCCTAAATGCTTTGAAATTCTCTGATTTTTCTATAATCCTTGGATCGCCCGAATTCACTGAATATTCGAAAATCTCTAAATTCTCTGAAATCCCAGAATATTCTTAACTTCTTAAATTTCTTGATGATTTTAAATTCCTGGATTTGTTGGATTCCCTAAATACCATAATTTGCTACAAAATTCTCTGAATTTCTTGAATTCCGTCCATTCTTCTGAATTTCTTTGAGATCTTTGCATTATTCTAAAGACGATTCAGGTGAATTCAGGTTCAGAAGAAATTCAAAAGTGTGGAGTATCAATAAAAACTAAATATTTTTAAAGTAGTATTACAATTTTCTAAGCCTTTTCCACAATAATATTGACTAAATTATGAAAATAAATGATTTCCAGAAAAATAAAATCATGCCTCTAAAGTTTTTTTTCGAAATTATTAAAATGAGCAATTTAAAATTGCAGTCATTTTAATTTTGTTTCGCATTTGTATAGTATTAATTACCATTACATTATTTGGCGCGCTATGACGAGCATATAATATTCGTGACCATAATACCTTCAATCAAGTAAATGATGTAAATGAAGTCAAATTGCTGACGTAAATGAAAGTTCAAAGTATTTTTGTGTTCGATTTTCGCTTCAGCTTTCTTCTTTTTCGAATTAAGGAGATTTTATTTCAATCCGTTATATGATCGTATAAATTTGTCAGAATTGAAGGTTCCAGTGAATATTTTAATATTGCAAATGCAAATTAAATTCAGATCTCAATCGTTTTCCAATTTGAAGTCTTGAAATTATCTCCTGATTTTAGCTTTTAGTTTTCACACGGCTTGTTCATTTTAGCTCACTAAGAATTCTAAATTAGATTGGCGAATCTTTTTAAATTTAAATTGTAAATAAAAATGTTCAAAATTAGGAACTGAAGCTTCAAAATATTTTGAATCGAAATTTCATGTCAGTAAGGAACGTACTTTTATATTATTAGATTTATTCTCGTTTCAATATTTCGTTTGTATATTAATTAAAAAAAAAAAAATGAGTCCAAGCAAAAATGGAAAAGTTCATCAGTTTTGTCAGGAAGCTGTACTTGAATTACATTAGCGAAAGCTTTTAGAGCTGTCACCCAAGCGCAAATGATTTTATAAAATATTTTTGCTCCTTAAATTTCTGTTTTCCACCTGGCACAATATACTTTATATTCATATGTAAAAAAATAAAATATATGTTAATATTTTTACAATAAATTTCCTATAACGTAAAATGATACAAACTGAAGACTTAAACAAAATATAATGTTGAAAACTGTTGAAGAAGTATAGTTCAAATAAAAAAAACAATAACCTTGACCTCTTTTCTGAAAGTGTACAATAAATAAAATGCTTGCTTTTGTCGTCTCAGAGTTTGTACACGTGACGCATATTTTATAATGGGCAAATAGCAAGGTGAGATTATTACGGTTATAAAATAAACAAATATCAGACAGAATACAAATTGGCGCGAATATTTTTTTGAAAAATTGTAAAAGATTACGATTCAGTCAAATCTCAAGTATAATGTTATCAGTAGGTGTGTCATCGGGATGTGACGTAACATACTGAGGCTTATTACACTTATAACCATACGGACCTCTGTACCTAAATTAGATATAAGTATGAATAATCTGATTGAAATCATCTCCGATATTTTTCTGTATAGACAACCCTCAACACTTCTCGATTGCAGTATTTTCGATTGTGCTTTAAATAATTCCGAGAGTATTCACAATTACAATTTACTATTATATGATCCTATTTTTTACCTTACAGAGATAATTAATCATTCCCAAGTTAAATCTTAATTCACATGACTAGACGAGGTATTAATTACTTTTCGTCATACTCTCAAGTCTCTTTTCCTCATTAAGTAAAACAACAATTAATGACGAAAGGTACTTCACACGGAAATATCTTTTAGTGACGAAACATACAAACGGAAAGATCATTTCTGTTTACGTAGTTATCAAATTGTAATGCAGAACTCAGTTATTAAAAGAACAGAAATACTAAATCTGTAAAAGAATGTAGGAATTGAGCTGGAGAAGTCACAATGTAAATACCATAAAAATCAATTTGAAATATTGTTCTTGGATTAAACACCTATCCTGCATTTATGACGAATTTATCAGAGACGTATTTCATTAAGTAAATAAACTTTTTTAAATAGTAAGTAAAAATTTTCTAAGATATTACACGACTTTATGGTTTCATTAAAATAGTTTACTTATTATTTATTTAAACTCTAATAGCATCATTCATCAACTGTCGACCAAGTTATTGAATTTCAAACTAAAAACGTGAATTTTCAACGAGAAATGCAATATTTAATGCGCAAAATTACTGAAATTAAAACAATAAATTCAACGACCAAATTTGGACAACCGCCATAAAAGTTTCATATTGCAATTTGAAAAAAGACTTTTAAATTCCTAAAAAAGAAAAGGATTCATTTTTTTGAACAAATGTCAAAAATAGGAAAGAAAAATGAGAAGGCAAACACCAAACAAATCCCCTTCCTTTTTTTTTATTTCTTTCGCCTTTTTACATTCTCATCAGAGAAGGTATTAGATTTGTGTAAAATTTGACCCCCCAAGTTTTTTGTCAAATGTTCACGTTTAGAGACCCCCTGAATTCAAAAAACAGGTGTTTACGAATTTGTCGGTCTATATGTCTGTGAGCACGATGACTTTCGAAAGAGTTGACAGATTGGATTGTCGTTTAGTGTACGCTTTTAGTATCTGAAAATGAAGGTCAAGTTCGTTAGCCAGCCGTTTTGGATAAAAATTCAAAAAGTTAACGCATGTTGATTATTTTTGAGACCATTTTGTTCAAAATGCAAAAATAATCTATAAGTATATTCATAGTATTCAAAAAATCGAACAATTTATCTTAAAGAATTTTTTTTAACCAGAAATTACCAGAGATATAGCATTCACAAAATTCCCAAAAATACACGAAAATGAATATTTTAAGTCAAAGAACGCACGATATGAAAAAAAGTCAAGAGAAAAAAATGTTGCTTTTTGAATTCCCTAAAAAATTATAATACATAAAATCGAAAATTCAAATTTGTACGGCATAAAAAATGATGGAAAATCCAAAAATTATATTCTTCGGTCATAGTATGCAAAATACTATAAAACACGAGTAGACAAAAATTGTGCATTTGACAAGGATCTACAAATTTGTTATCAATCACTTTTTGATAGGATGCGTGGTTTTCGCTTTAATCGTGAAAAAGATCATTCACAGTAAAGAAAATCTGTCCGCTGCGTTGCCACATTCTCATCACAACTTTTGTATTTTAATTTCTTTATTGTCTTGTACGGGAGATTTAAAAAAATTTAATTTTTTAACGTTTTTAATGATTTTATTATATTATGCTTTTATAAGGTATTAGGTTTGTGTAAAATTTGCCCCCCCTCCCCTTTTTGTCAAATGTCTACGTTTTGAGACCCCTGAATCCGCAAATCAGGTTTTTACGAATGTATCTGTCTGTTTCCACGAGAGCTTTTGAAAAAACTAATCTACTAGATTGACCTTTGATACACTATTTTAGTGTCCTAAATTAAAAGTGAAGTTCTGATAAAAGTTTTGGATAAAAATTCAAAAAGGGAGCACTTTTTTATATTTTTGAGGCCATTTCATTTTTAATTGATGAATTCTCTGTTAGGATATTCATAGTATTCAAAGTCATACAGTTTATTCTTATGACTTTTTTCATAAAACTAAAAATTACCAGAGATATAGCATGTACAAAATTCCAAAACACACGCACGCACGATACGTGCTTGGAAAAATTGTTCGCCGCTTCATAGGCTACGCGTATTAACGCCCTCAATATGAAGCTTGATCGAACCAAGAAGATCCGGTCGCCTTAATAAGGAAGAGCCTCACCAAGAGAAGAAAAATGTTGCTTTTTGAATTCCCTACAAAATTATCGTAAAAACTTTGTGAATTTTCTTGAAAAATCGATTTGAAAAATTCTCAAAAAAATATAGCAAAGTCTGAGTCACTGAAGTTATGGATATAATTTAGAAGTTAAAAGCAGGCTGCTGTGTAGACCGCGCGTGTAACTTTGAAATCGTAAAAATAAAATTGGAAATAAGCAAATAAGTTTTTGAAAAAAGGACAGAAGTTGCAATCAAATGTTTAATACCAAAGGTTTTTTTTAATAATGTGCATTTTTTTTAACGAGACAATAGAACCACTTCTATTTTAATAAAAATGTATGTTATGAATTGAAATAACATATATTTATGGAAATTATATACAATTTGAGGGGTAAACTCGAGTGCAAAGCACAAGATACGTGATGAGAATGTGTTCGTTAAAGACGACTGAGCTTTAACAAAAGAGAATTCACAATAACCAAATTACTGCTGTCGATGTTTTGACCTTTATTTGTAAAAAGTACTCAAACTTATAATACTTATATAATACTTATAAGTACTCAAACTTGCGAACGTTTTCTGTAAAATGGTATTGCAAGGGGTAGAAGCGATGGCCCCCTAGAATCTTTTTTTCTTTAACGCAGCTATTTTGTTTTAATTTATGTATTTGGCTAAAAAAAAATTTTCCAAAAATTAATTTACTTAGTTGACAATTATTAGATTATAAATATTATATTATTAAATATTATTAGATCAGAAATTATGAGATTAAAATCAAATTTAAAATCCTATTTATGGTCCAATAATCAAGTTAATGTGTAGAATTGCTGAAAATAAAACAAATAATCTGACGACCAAATTTGGACAACCACCATAATATAGTCCTATTGCAGTTTGAAAAAAGATAAAAATATTTCTAAAAAAGAAAAGAATCCATTTTTTTGGACAATAATAAAAAAGAGGAAAGAAAAATAAAAATAAAACTACCAACCAAATCCCCTTCCTTTTTTTATTTCTTTCCTCTTTTTTATTTAATAATAATTCTTTGGTGTCAGTGAGAGAGTATCGTGGTTTCGTTGCTGTTTCTGTCTGCTGTTGGTGATTATTTTTTACAAATGTTTTTTTATTGTGATTTGATAAGAATAAAAATAAAAAAGACGAAAGAAAAAAGGAAAAAGGAAATTTGGTCGTTAGATTCTTGGTTTTATTGTCAGGAATTTTACATATCAATTTGATTATTGGACGATAAATAGGATTTTAAATTTGATTTTAATCTCATTTAAATGTCCTAAATTTTGATGTAATAGTTGATATTTCAGTCAAAAACAGTCGACTTCATCCAAAAAAGTCGAAATTTCAAAAAATAGTTTTATTCTCAATAAAAACCGAACAATTTTCAACTAAGAAGAATAATTTTTGGCCAAAAAAGATAACATTAATGTTAAAAAAAGTTACATTAAAAAAAGATTTTAGGGAGTCATCGCTTCTACCCCTTGCAATACTACACCACAGATACTATCTGTGTATAGTAAATGCGACTATATAAACCTTCAATAAAAAAAGGTTTCATTTTAAAGGAAAAAGAGTTGAATTCATCCAAAAAAGGCAAATTTTTAACAAATTAGCTGAATCCTTAATCAAAACAGATTAATTTTCACCAATATTGAGCCAAAAGATTACATTTATGCCAAAAGAGTTGAATTCAGAAACAGAGATATTTTAAACTGGCTATTTTTTCAAATCTCTTTACATTTTCTTTAGAAATTATTTTTTTGTATTAAAAATCATTTCAAAATTTTCCAAGAATTTTAAGAGAAGTTGCTTACATGTTGGAAACCGTTCCAAATTATGAAAACCGTATGAATTTTTTATTCAAAATCTTCAAAAATGTACATTTTGCTACGTTTTTAAAAAAACTTTTCATGTTTAATAATATATTGCATCTTTTTAAAACTTCTAAATATATTTTTCAAACTAACTCAAATTTTGTTAAGTTTTGTAATTTTGCAAAATTGTGAAATTTTGCTTTAAAATATTCTACATTTTTATCCAAATTTTAGGAAATGATATGAAATTTAAAAATAATCAAACCTTACCTTAAAATTTATTTATAAAAATAATAAATCGTGAAAAATGTTTTCAGGGATCTTACGAAATTTCTTTCGATTCTGTAGAAACCTGTCCAAATTTTAAAAAAATAGCTTCTTTTTTGTAATCTCTAAAAATCTACATTATTTAAAAAAATTTTGAAAGCTTCTCAAAATTAATAAGAATAATTCCGTTTTTTTTCTAAATTTTCAATCCTGCAAAAGTAGAAAAATTGTCATAAAATCGTCCATATTCTTTTTCGAGATGCTTTGCAATTTTCTAAACTTGAAACTAATCTTTTAAAATAAAACCTAAGTAATTTAAAATTTTCTCGGATATCTTATTCTCGAAACCGAGAATTTTTTCTATCTATACCGACCGTGTATATATTTTGTAAATTAAGATATTCTAAGTTTTTGTCAATAATTTCATTCTGCTTATCTCTTTGAAAATGTAAAAACTTTACTTATAATAGTGTTGCATAAAAATGTTAAGGACAAAATTATTTTCTGACATTAACACATAATTTACAATTAAAATCTTGTCGTCTATCAATAATATAAAGAAACATTTGTAAATTAATTTAATCATGAAATAAACCTAATATTTGGGAAATTTTTATTTACAAAATTGATTGTGCAGAAAATTTTTAATGTTTGTTATTAGATGAACAAATTGAAAACAGAGACAAACATTCACATTCACAAAGTGTCGCAACCAATAAGCTGATTGACAAAAATGTATGCGAGATATCGTAAAAAAACTTTTTTTTGTAGGAACTATATTTTTTTGTAAGCATGGGTTTTAAAATTATGAAAGTTAGGATTAGAAAATTGTCTTCAAAAATTCTAAGGGTGCAGAATTATACATATTTTTACACAATTTATTAGACAAAACTGAAGCTTCGAATCAACAGGTATTGGATTTCACACGCTGCACTGATCCGCCGTCACTTTCATTACTCCGACCTCTTATATCAACAGTAAAAAGATTGTTACAATTTGACGATCCTACTTTTTTATTATTATCTGTCAAACTGTACAATAAAATCTTCGTAAATGTTCAAAGAATTTTTAAATTTCTATTTTTATTCAGGCAATCTAAGTAAATGGCCTTCTTTTTAATTTTATAGTTCCTAGTTCAAGCTAAAATATAAATATTAAATTTATAAAATAATAAAAAAATAAGTTGTTCACAAAAAAGTAGAAATTATGAGAGTTGTCTTAGTGTAATCTCTGATTTTGAGATTTCTTATAAAAAATGTACCGAATTAGGAATACATATTCTACAAATATTGTAGGCCCCTTGATAAGATACGAAACAAGCACAACTCATATTTTCATAATTACAATGTGGTTTCAATTAATATCAATTCCCAAATTTTTATTTAACAGCAAAGAAATGAATCTATTTCTGTCTTTAAAAAACATTTAAATAAAAAAATTTAAATAAATATTCATGAATTTAAATAATTTGTAAATAAATCATTTTTCTTATGCTGCTCATTAAAGTTTTAACTTGGAAATATGTGTATCACTGCCGATAAAATAATCACGGAATGAGTATCCACTACAAATGAACTGATAAGGCCGATCGAACGTGTTGTCACCAAACTTTGTCACTTATCCGAAAAACATTTATCGTAGAAAAAAAACACTGGTTTTCAGGTAAGAATTTCGAAGAAAAGGAGCTGGCTCTTACCGCGTAAAAATAGATAGCACGATGATATTTTAAGGTCGTTCGAACGTCCGTCGCTCCTGATGGAGGTTCGAAGGAGTTTCGTACGCCGGAACTCACGGGCACGCACTTCTTCGTTGATCCTGCGAGCTGCTGAGGATGGATGCAATGGGCACTTGTGATGCGCGCCGCTTGTCTTATAGGTCCAACGTGACCAGCAACTCGCGCTCCGATTGGTTCAAAAACCGCCCCCGGAAAACCGCTGGTAGTTACCTTGCGCCTGCACACAGCCCCGTTTTATTCTACCCCCTACAAATTTTATAATAACGTCACTTCTTTCTTTTTTAGCTTTTCAGTCTCGAGAAAATCTTCCAATAATTACAACTTATATTCAGAGGAAAAAATTCTTCTGATCTGCAAAATTCAAATTCTCACAATGGGTGATCCCCAAACAATAAATTTCAAAAATTATAAACTTCTGGAGATATGTACTGTTGTTTAGGGTAAACTTAATACGAAATGACGAAGTTATACTTTCATTAGTGATATTCCAAATATTTCCAAAGATTCTTGTTTGAAATGTTGCCAAAATTATCTATGAACTTCCTACCTTTTTAGGTCCCCTTCCTTAACCAGCAAAAACTTGTCTAAAGTATTATTTTTAACTTCTTTTATATTGTGCCGAATGAGTCAGATTTTCCGTCATTAGAACATTGTTTTTTCGTAACTATCAATTAAACATTTGCTGATTCATTTCGCGTATGTTTGCTTTCAGTTTTGGCCGTTTGTAAGAATATTGAAAAACTTACCTATTTCAAATGGTATTATTTCTTAATTGATTAAAAAAATATTTATCTGCGTAAATGTGTATATTAAAATTTGATTTAAGAATTATTATTATTATTATTATTATTATTATTATTGACTTACATTCTCATTTCAAAAATTAGGTTCATTAACTTCTTCAAATAACCTCGAGCTGTTGACAGATTTCCATATTTGACAATGAAGGAAAAGAACGAAAAACAGATATCACAGTTAAGGTAAACGGCCCAGTATCATGACCTTAGTACTAGTCATCATTACGTCAAATTTCTTGCTTTTTATCTAACTACAATAAATGGAAATTTCATTTGATACTATAAAATTCTAAAAACAAATGAGTTTTATTAAATGTTATTTTTAACATATTATTTAACAGTATATTTAAATTATAACCATAAGTTTCGCTATTATTAGGGCCTTCGATGACTAGGGATATTCAAGAAAAATAGAATATCTTACACAAGAAAAATTCTACAAAAGGTGCTTTACGTACAAAAAATTAAATCAAAAGAACAGATGACACACATACAAATTAAAGTTTTCTAAAGCATCTCATTTTCTTTCAAAATAATTGATTAAAGCAATTACTAATGGTAACCAACTTTTTCCTACTAATAAGAAAAGAGATAATTATTATGTTATAATAAAAAAAGTTAATAATAGATTACTTCTTCATTTCAAATTTCATCTCTATCACAGTTAACACTATCGATTCTAAATCACGTTTTACGTATTATCACTCATCACGTAATTTTTCATTCTGTATAATTTTTCTTTAAATTCGCCCTGAACGAATTAAAACTATAATCCACTAAAATTGGGCTACTTTGCGATTATATTTTGTAACATACAAACCGTGCGAGGTCGAAGAAAACTATTGAGGCTAAAGTTACTTTTTTTAATTCTTGACAAAACATTAATACAAACAATTATGTAATATATACTTTACATCAGGATGGAGTGAAGAAGGTAAAATTAATCGAATCCTTTAAGCGAATTTCTTAAACATACAGTTTCTTCTAATGAATAATAATAATAAAAATACAAAAAAAATGTTTGCCTATTTAGGAATTTTTCGAAAATGTGCAAAGAACATGTTTTCTTTCATTGCGTTAAATGCTTGAAACGTTTTAAAAGCTCAGAAAATTAAGAAGCACAAAATAATTAAAACATGAAAAACATATTTTTCCGAAAAAACAACAGGATAACAAGTTTCTTTGGTTGAAGCTACACTAATTTCAGATTCGACATATTCAAATTTTTTCAAAATGAATGCGTAAACTGCAAATATGAAGAATCCACCATAATTTATAAACTTATAGAAATTTTTGTTAATTTGCAAATCTGAAGAGAAAACAGAAGATTAAAATTATCTTTTTTTTCGTATGCCAACCTAAAAATTACAATTTTTTTCCCTCATCTCAAACAAGTCCATTAATTTTAGTATATATTTTCACTATACCCTACTCTAGATATCCTCAAGGTTTCTTTTTTTTCTGGGGATTATCCCCTTGTCAGTGAAAATCCTCAAGGATTTATATTAAATTTATTTAAAAAGTAATCAAATTATATAAAAGCAATAATTTTTATGTCTTGTTAGTTGAAAATTGCAATAGTCTGACAGTGATTGTTTAAACTACTGTCTTGTAATTTCCAAATGATTCATATTGCATTTTTATCTTTACAATGCATTTTTTTAAGTTGTCGACAAATTTGAAGTTCGATTATTTGTATTTTTCTACCTAAATCCATTGCCAAGGCTCTTATATTCAATATCTCAAATAATTCAATAGCTCAAATCTCTTATATTGTAACAAAAGTTATGTCCACTTTTTTATAATAATTAAGAATGATAATTATTTTCTTAACTCATTATGATTAATTCCTTCATAATCTTCTTTAAGCCGTAATCTTCCTTCGTTTTACTTTTTGAACTTTCCTGTTATAAATTTCCAGTTTACTCATCTACTGAAAACTCACTAACTAGTAATCATAAACTTTAGTGACATAATATACACTCGTAGGATCCAATTAATCCTGTTGACTGACTGATCACATTTTATTCGCCTGAATTACTGTATCTTATAAAATAACAAGAGTTAGTATAAAATTGTATTATATATATTTACAAAGCATTGTGAATCTCTGCATGTCCGATATAATCTCTTTAAATCTGAATCAGCGATAAGTACACCTCTAATGCAAATCAGCGTACATCCACAAAATTATTTTTCGTTTAATAGAGAAATTCAATATTTGAGTCGCTCCCAATATGAAAAGTTCTCTCTAAATTTTAATTGGTAAACATTTACACTAATTACCTATTTGTATTCAAATATTTATTTTGAAGCATAGAAACATTTTCAATAAATATATTGTTTATATAATTATTTTATTTCACTGTAGAACATTTCCACGTGATATTTTAGAGCAAATGTTATTTCTTTTTAATTTCGAACCTTCTATCTTCATTTGCTTATTATCTTTTTCAATTATTGTTCAAAAATTTTGAGAATGTTCCAGTTTTTCTACTATTAATAAAATTGAAATATATCCTCAAACTCAATTTTTGTTGAAAGAGTACTACTTAGTGTACATAATGGTTTAAATTGTATGATGCGATAAACTACTAAAATGGGATTGAGTCAACAATTATACTACATTTTTTCGCATTAACAACGACGGTATTGGTTTTTAAAAACGAAGGCGTCTGTCTTAAGTTAGTTTCGTTCGATTATAAAATACAAAAATAATTTCGAAATAACAAAAATTACGCTGAACTTTCGAATGTCGACATTGAGAAAGGGCATTGCTCGCGTGATTTGGAGACGCTATGATTAAATCTTTATCAGTACATTGTGTCGCGTCGCTACGCTTTTTAGTGACGTTTTCAAGTGTCATGGATGAGACTTATCTAATCGTAAAAATCATTTTTAAATATTTCAATTTAACCTAGAATTCCGGGATTCCTAGCACAATAAAAAGCCCTATACTTTATCCTTCACTCAACTATGTTTTCTGCTATTAATTTATATGAATCTTCTAATCTAGAAAATCAATTCATTTCTACTATACCCTCAGATATTCGTATCATAATCATGTATCTGAAATTGACATCTTTTAATTAGAACACCCCCGATTTCCTAACAAGATTTTCCTCAATATTCGACGTCCCTTTGATCTACTTAAAAAAATTAAGCCAATTATAATTTTTGTAATTATAATTAACTTAACATTTATGGGTAGCAAAACCAGATCTTGGGGTAAACATATCTAATTAAACTTTATAAATACGCAATATGATTTTGTCTTATTGTTTTTTTACTGAAAGACCACGCTCAAAATGTATAAAAAAGGCTTTCGCAGGGTGGCCGCTGGACCGGGAAACCTGGAATTTATTTCTTGATGGGGAACTTTACAAATTTTCCGAAGAAAGATCTGTCCAAGTTCGATTTCAACAGTTTTAAAAATAATTAGTTGAATTGATATCTTTTTTAATTATGAGATCATTCAGTTTACAATGTGTAATTCAAAATTTTTTATGCCTTTTAAAATTCTTCATATTCTTCATATTTTATAGTGTAGTCTTGAAGGCTTAAACAATTCAAAATTAAAGACATTTAAATTTGAAAATTATTGATAAAAAACATTATTATTTTATCAACTGTAAACATAAATAAATGAATAAATAATTTTAAAAATGTATCTGTACTTTAAATATTAAAGCAGAGAAATAATTTATTTGATAAAACGATTCTAAATGAATTCATAATTTAAGAATTTTTAGATTGTTACTGTTTCAATTCAAAAGTAATTAAAGGCTTTTATTAAATTAAAAATTTTGTTTCAGTCTAAATTATTCTTTTTCTAATTAATTTAATTTGAAGTTTTTTAATTCAGAAAAAAATAATTATTTAATATTTAGCAATATGTGACTGTTACTTTAATACGAGTAAATTAAGGCTAAATATTTAAAAGTCTACAATTTGAATTTTAATTGTTTTATATAGAAAGCTTTGAATTTTTAAATTTTCAAAAAACTTTTAAGCTCTATTTAAAGGTTTAATTTGCAAGCGACCTTGTTGAATTTTTATGTAGAAACGTAGAAATAATAATTGACCTCTTATTATTTATAAAAAAAATTTGAGTAATTTTAAGAGATATTCGGAAGTTTTGAAAAGATTCAAAAATAATTTAATACTTGAAATAATATCAAGTAATTTAAACGAAGTGTGTTGAATTTTTTTTCAGAACTTCTAAACATATTTTAAAATGAATAGAATTTTTTCAACAATTTTAAGAAAATTCTGCAAATTAAAAAAAAAACCTTAAAATCTTTCACAGTCTTTTTTGACAATTTTGGAAATCTCTTAAAATCTTTTTAAATATTCTGTTAAAATAATTTTTTAAAGTGAAAAATAATTTTCAATATTCTCAGGAATATTAAGAAAATGTTTTTATTCTTGTGTAGCCTTTCCAATTTCTTAAGAAGCTTCTAAATTTTTTGTCTGAAATATGCAAAAATCTACATTTTGTTAGAAAGATTTTATTTAGACATTAGTTATTTTTATCTTATTATTAAAAAAAAAAGATTCTCTACAACTTTACCTGATATAATTTTGTGTTTATAAATTTTTTTGATTTGAATAACTGTTTTTTTATACAAAGTCTCTCGTCCTGAAATTCGAGATGGGTAGTCAAATATTTGTCGCAAGTTTATCTAGACTAGGCCATCTCCTTCTCCAACTACGCTAATTTTCCGGGACGACTACAAGCATCCTTAAACATTGGCAAGAGGCGATAAAACGTAGTGTTAAAATTTTGTTAATAATTAATTTTTTACGTTTAAAATTTTAGTTTCATGAAAAAGATTTAATTTTAAATAATTTATAAAAGTTATAAAAGTTTTTTAAAACATTTTTTTAATTATTTGAACCATTAAACAATTATTTTTAATAGTTGAATGAAACCAAGTTGTAGAGTATCTTTTTTTTATTTTGGCAAGAAGCGATAAAAAGTTGGGTCAAAAACATAATTTTCTTTATAATAATTTTTGACGTTTCAAATTTTTGTCATAAAAAAGATTTTCACAACTTGACCTTATTTAATTTTTAGAAGTAAATTATTAGGAAACACTCAGGAATGGATATTTTTTGGCGCGAATGAAAGTTCTTCTTAAAATTAAGGTTTGAGAGGATATTCATTTGTCACAAAAAATCTTTTTTGCAGAAAATATTATCCTTTCACGACAAACTTCACGTAATCTTGCAAACAAATAATTCCGTTTGTATAAAAACGATATTCACGTGGTTCGAAGCAAAACAGAGGCAAGAGGACGATGATTTTGTTTCAAGACAACTTTTTCTCTGAGTGAATATAATTCTTTGTTTGTTAAATTTTTCGATTTTTTTTAATATTGAATTAAGCCAGACTTTTGTACATTTTCATCCAGAGAAGGTATTAGATTTGTGTAGAATGTCTCTGTGTCTGTAGCTTTTTAGATTGTTGGCACAAAAACTTTCGAAAGAATTCGCAGATTGGATTGGCCCTTAGTACACTCTTTTAGTGTCCTAAAATAAAGGTCAAGTTCGTTAGCCAGCCATTTTGGATAAAAATGCAAAATTTGAGCACATTTTGAAAATTTTTGAGACTAATTTTTTTTAAATTAAAAATTCTCTGTACAATGATTAGTACTCAAAAAGACAAAAAATTTCTCCTAATGACTTTTTTTGATGAAAATGAAATTACCAGAGTCATAGCATTTAATTAATTCCAAAAAGCACACGAAAATGCACATTTTAAACCAAATAACGCACGATATGAACAAAGACAAGAGAAACAAAATGTTGCTTTTTGAGTTCCCTATAAAATTGTCCTAACGAGTTTTTAAATTTTCTTGAAAAATCGAAAATTCAAATTTTGACAGCATAAAAAAATAAGGGAAAATCAAAATTTAAACTGAGCTAAACTGTGAAAAATAGGTAGAAATGTGTGTAGACAAAAATTATGCATTTTAAAAAGATCTACAAGTTTGTTATGAATTACTTTTTAATAGGGCGGCCGGGTATTAACAGATGGGATCGCATGAACTCCCATCTAAACAAAACGCTGCTGAAGGTTGGTGACCTTCTCAGCATAAAACACTAACCAGCTATGACTCGGTTTAAAATACCCCCCCCCCTGCAATGCTGATGTGTAGGCCGTATGTGTAACGTTTAAATGATACAAATAAAATTGTAAGTGAGCAAATTCAGTTTTTGAAAACCGGCAGAAGTTTCAATACAATTCTTAATAGATAGATTTTTTTAAAAGAATGAGCATTTTTTAAACGATTCAATTACACTACGTCTGTTTTAATATGAATGCATGTTATTAATTGTAATAATATACATTTATGGAATTGATATACAATTTGAGGGACAAATTCGAGTGCGAAGCACGAGATACGTGATGAGAATGTATTCGTTAAAGCCGAAGGAGCTTTAACAAAAGAGAATTCACTATCACCAAATTACTGTTGTCGATCGTTTGACCTTTAGTTAAAAAAAATATGTGGGAATATACAAAGACCGAGCGCGGAGCGCAAGGGAAATATATTATCGAGCGCGAAGCGCAGGAACCAACAGTCGTGCGCCCTAGGCGCGATCAAACTTGCGAGCGAACTTGTGGAGTATATATTTTCCAGAAAATAAACCATCATTCATTAAAATCTATTAATTTAAGAAACACATTGAGAAGCGATAAAAAAGTTTGACCAGTAGCAACATTTTTTAGATAAATAATTTTTCACGTTGCAAATTTTTTTCTAAGAATAATTATTTTTTGTTTAAACAATAACATGGGAAATATTATTGCCTATTTAACCAATATAATTATACTTTTTTCCAATACCTATTTTTCGTGATCATGCTACCTCAATTATTCTAATTACAGACAAAAATATTGATTAGTACTCCAAACAGAATATTAATATTTTACGTTTTTAAAATGACAGAAGTGATAAAATGATTCATTTTACAACATGCGCTGTTTTTACTCCGGACTTGACGTCTCTTGAGTAAATGTTTCAATTTTTCTTCGCATTTTGGTAAAGATATGAATGACGAAGGCCACGAACTAAAAATAATTTTCTTATGTCAGTTATATTACTCTCTATTGTGTTGGTGGCAAACGTACACTCGTTATACATTTTTCTCTTATCAAGAAATTATATGTTTCTGTATACTGATTCAGGTGTGCTCCGAGCGGGTATAAACTCTAAATGATTGGGTGACTTGAAAATGAAGAGGGGCATGAGAGCACATGTGTATGGTAAGCTCCTTTTGAAATATGCTCATCCAGCACTTGAAAAATTCCCGAGAACATTCGTGATGAATTATACCTGCAAACGTGTCAACTGCCAAGTGCAATATTTCTAAACTTAAACAAAATTGCACTCCATTATTTTTGTTGTGTATTTTTTTTTTTTACTTTTAGTTTACGAACAATTTTCATAAAACCGAAATAAATACTTTACTAAAATTGAAGCTGCATTAGCGAAGTAAATTATATTTTATTCAGGGTTTCTATAGATCAGGGATTCTGAAAAGTCAAGGAAGACCATAAATAGGCAGGTGATTATCGATAAGAGGAAGTTGAAGTTTAGGGGCTAACTACCAATTACGTAAGGCGTTTTTCTGAAATTTTTGGGAAGAAAATTATTTTGTTTTAAATTTAAAGTTCATCTATTTTGTTGAAAATTTGTCTCTTCAGGTAAGAAACTAAGCTTTTTGGTAAAAAAATGAACTATTCGGTCAAAAATTAATTATTTTAGTTAAAAATTAATTTTTGTAATCTGAAAATATAACTATTACTTTTTTTTCGAAAATTTATATTTTTAACTGAAATTTCATTTATATTTCTCGAAACTCGACTTTTTGAATCAAATATCAGTTTATTTTGTTCAAGACTCGTACTTTAGGTTCTAAAATTCAATTATATTTGTCAAAAAGCCACCCATTTGGTAAAAATTAATTTTTTTTTTCAAAGTTTCATTTTTTTTTTAATTTGTGGACTCTATTTAACATATGCCTTTTTAGATAGAAAATTCATTGTTTTGGTCAAAAGTTTAATTATATGGTTAAAATTTTTTACTTTTTTGGTTTAAAATTTGGTTTGAAATTTTCTTTCTTAATTAAAAAGGCATATATTTTGTTTAAAAATCTTATTTTTGGGTTTACGCTTCAATTATTTTTCTCAAAAATTCACCTATATATTTATGCATTTTTTTGGTGTACTATTTACATTTTTGAGTTTAAAATGCATTTTGCTGGGAATGTGTTTTTTTATAGAAAATCATCTTTTCGGTTGAAAATTCAACTAAGTTCGAAATTCACTTTCTTAGTTGAAAATTTGAACATAAAAATTACATTTTCAAACTAAAAATGTAACTATTCCATTTTTCCTTGAAAATTGATCCTTTTATATTCGAGAATCATTTATTTTGTCTAAACCTTGTCTTTTTTATGGAAAATACATATTTTTGGGTTAAGAATTAAACTTTTATGTAGATAATTAGTTTTGTAGACTTCAATTTTTTTTAAAAGAAAGTTAATCTTGCTTGGTTTAAATGCAACTTTTTGGTTAAATATTAATATTTTTTGGTTGAGAATTCAATTGCTTTCTTGAAAATTGTATTCATATCAAAGTATGAAATATAATATATATGTACCTCTGAAAATTTTTCAATTAACTTTTACCGTAGTTCTGGTGGTTCAGAACCCACCTTAAGCTATAGGCCCCCTATCATTTGGTTGAAACCCAGTCCACGGTTGATGCGGAAAACTAGGCTTTGGCCAATATGTACAATTAAAATTAAAATTAAAAATTAAAAAATTAAAATTCCTTCGACATATCGGGCTGTAGCCATCTTAAGTCTGATTCAAAAATGAGCTTCATCATTTTTTAAAATAACCTTTTCGAGTTAAAAACTCAACTTTCTGGTTGAAGATTGAAGTATGTTGTTCAATCTTCGTCTTTTTGGTAGAAAATTAATCTTCTTTCTTGAAAATGTCACATTTTTATTGAAAGTTCGCTTGTCTGGTTCAAAATAACATTTTTTTTTATAACTTAAAACTCATCTTTTTTGGTTGAAACTTCATTAAGTTTGTTAAAAATTTGTCTTTATTTAAAAAAAATTATCTTCTTGGTTGAAATTTCACCTTTTTGATTAGAAAAATGATTTGCTTAAAATTTTATATATTTGTTTGAATGTGCAATATCTTTCAGTTTTAATATATGTGGCTTCACTATTTATTTAGTACAATTTCTTCTCCCTTAATTTGTGGATGACTCCTTATAATATTCAGTATGACTGTTTTCACTAAAATTCTTTAAACTACATACAGAAATAAGCTCTTTTTGCACATGAAAGACAATTTGATAATGGTCGGGGAAAATGAAATATTCGTCAAGGAATGTCGAAATTGGGACTTTGTAGCAGCCCACAGTTGAATGAAATAAAAATCGAAGTTCAAAATGACATTTAAAACGCAATTATGTACCGATTTTACTTAACTTCAAAGTATATTTCTGTTCTGAAATCGCTTGCTTTCATCGTTAAAATGATACGTGGTCATTAAAATTAAATATTAAATGTTATTAATTAATTCTACAAACAAATTATCTAAACAAGTATACATCGCCGACTTTTATGAGCAGAAACAAATAGTTTTGTCTTCTAGTCTTGTTGCAATTATATTACCAATTATGTCTCTGCAGAAATTTTACCACTTATCGGTATCTCTTTATTTTATAAACAAATTGTATAAAGAAATGCACGTATAAGGCGTTTTTGAGCACTATGATTGGTGAGAGACAAGGAGACTCTCGATAAAAATAACTCTAATTCTGCTACTTATAATATTGTCAAAAATGTGCATTTGTTTATTTTAATTTTTTTATAAATTTTATATATTCTATTATTCGACACGAGTTCATGTAAAAACATTGCTATAATAATTGTTATAAGACTATAAGAAAAAAATAAATGTTCTGCTTGCAAACGCGAACGATGTGCATTTAGCATATACTTTTTTTTATAAAGTTTACTAATTCAATCTTATCTGTCTATAAATAACTAGATTTGCATTTGTTTATCTAATTTGTTTAGAAAATAAACATATAGTGAGGCACAACAAAATTTCGTCTAAAAAATTCATTGCCCATATAGTTTAAAAAACAATTAAAGAAAAAACTATTTCTTTCTGCCCATAAATATCTGCAATGTACATTTGTTTATATAATTTATTTTAAAAATAAACGAATAGCTGAGCTTGGCAACATTGTGCTATAGATCATCATTGGCTATGTAATTTCAACAATATCAAATGAAAAAATGATTTTTTTCGTCTAAAAACGCGTTATATGTGAATTACTTTATAGAGGGTGCACACGCTGGTGCTTACCAAACAGTATGGTATCGCGCATACACGCCCATAAGAGTAGCATTGGTGCATAAGACAGGTTGCATAATTTTTGGTAAGCCCCTGCTTGTCCAGCCTCTATAATTTTCTTTTATAAAATAAGCAAATAGCAACATTTTATCAGAAAACATGTTTGGCAAAGTAATTGCAAATCAGAAAATGTACTTCTTTTCGTTTATAAAATAAACAAATATTTATAAATAGTAATATTTTTTTCAGAAAAAATCATTGGAAATATAATTAAAACAAGATTAGAAGAAAAACTTTTTTTCCTATTGATGATTATTTGTTAATATATAATAATTTGTTAATAACAATTAATTTCAAGTGTTAACCCTTTTTCTTTCTTATACATCAGTGCATTAAATCCAAGTGAAGGAAAGTATAGGACACATTTTTTCTAGGAGATAAAAAATGAAATTAAAAACATCAACTCACTTTTTTCGCTGTGTGTTTTAACATCAAAATTGAATAAACAAATAAAAATAAAAAATCTATTCTTACCATTTGCTGAAAAATTTAGCCCTAAAATTTAAAAAAATCTAAAATTTTTTTGACCCTTCTTCTTTGATTTCATCCCATTGTGCAGCCCTTTTATTGAAATCTCTCGATTTTCTTGCAGAATTTCGAAGTTAATAAACACACTAGGTTGAACAAAATTATATTTTAGTTTCAGTCGATGTACTACTTTGAGTGTACCTTTCAAGAATTCCAAAAGGGTTCTAATACATATAAAAACACGCGAATAGTCTTTTGCAGCCTTAAAGAAATTATTTAAAAGAAAAATTAAAGGTATTTACGAACTGTTTAACAATATTTATTTTCTTACAATTGTGTGCAGATAAATATGTTTTATTATCAAAATAATACATTAAAATTCCATAACAATATAATACTAATATTTAGAAGAGGATGACATGTTTAAAACTGTTTTTTTTTAAATCAAGGTTCATTGTTAACTGTCGTCAAAAAAAGTCTTGACTATCTTTTGCGTTTTACATGAATACAATGCTAAGAACTTATTTTTTATCTACTGTTTAAATATAAATTAGCAGAAAACTACTAATCGATTTGGTACGAAATTGTTTACCAGTTTCCTTACTAAGTATTCTACTAATAACTAGTCGTGCTCTACTAATTGATTTGCTAATAAAGTAGTCAAAAAAAATTAATAGAATTTCTTAATAAAGCAATTGGTAAACGAATTTAGATTATCTCAATTTTTAAAGGATATTTTTTATCGTATTTTATTTTTAACCTTTTTTAATTTTCTTAATAAGAAAGCTAAAAACTAATTTTTTGTGCAATTTTAAGCTGAAAATATAGATTCTTTCTCAAAATGACTTTCATCCTCTCGCCACATAGAAGGGATCAAACTGCATATCTAATTCCTCCAAAACTCCTCTTTTTGAGTTAGATCGAATCTCATTTTTATTTTTATCCTGAAATATTTTTTTGCGAGTTTCATTGTTTAGAATGTTCTCAAGAATTTTGTGTTTTGCATCCAATTCTAATCTTGACAAAATTGCATCTTCATCCATATCTTGGAGTAAATTGTCCAAATCTTGATCCGAGTAAAAATCTTCCCAGGAAAAATCACGAAAGGGAATAAAATTATTCTTTTTTCCTCTTGATATGAAGAATGGTTCCTCAAAAATTTCCAAGACATCTGAATGTTTATTTCTTGGATGTAAGTAGCTTGATGATTTTGTCATTACTGCAGGGTTATCTCCACCAATCAAAGATTTTTCAATACTTTCCAACCATTTTTTATTATCAGTTTCACTTCGTCTTTGAACAAGTTTCATTTTGATCACTTTTGGAGAGATTTCCCTTTTCTTTCGTCCATTTGATTCAGGAATATTTTCTTTTGGCTTATTTGCTTCTTCAATTTCTCGGCCTTTTATGGCGTTTTTAAGTGGATGTGATATGTTTAATTTAAGTGATCTTTTTCCTCGATTTACAAAAAAAGGTTCGCTTCCACCAATAGGATTTTCAAGACTTTCGGACTGAATTTGAACCCAATTTGGCTCTTCGACATAAATAGGCTCCTGTAGATTCCAGTCTTGTTCTGGTCTTGATTCCAGTCGTCGACGGCATCTATCATAGTGGCATTTAAATCCCTCTTGATTCGGATTAATTTTTGATAATTTAAATCGACCAAAGGGCAGTAGAAACTCTGGTTTACTTTTATCAATACCGCTTAGCTCATTAAGGCTTTGATGATTATTTGATGTCTGAGAATCTTTAGTACCATTGGTGGGGAGATTAGGATTGTTGAAGAGAGATCTGAAGCAGATGGTATAGGAAAATGAATGTCAATATTTTTTTAATAAAGTATTTATAAATAAATTAATAAGGAATATATTGAAATAGCAGGCAGTATTTTCGATTTTAATATTTGAGAAAACTTTAATTTTTAGAAAATACCAATTTGCAGATATTCAATATAATCAATAGGTTGACAAGTTCAGATAGTAGAAAAAGTGCAAGAGTCCTCGAGTGAGAAGAGCTTTAATTTTATGCAACATATTAAGAATAAAATTCAAAATTTCGAATCATTGTAATAATAACAAATCTTAATATAAAAAAAGAATAATTTGTTAGAACAAAAATTTAGAGATGTTCTTACATGATATGTATTAATTTAAATCTATGATACTTAAAAGCTTTTAATCGTCGAGTATTTAATTTAAGCCTACTTGAAATAGGATTTATTAAAGTTAGAGTTTTTATACATTTTGGAAATCATCTTATTTTCAAAATAAAAATTCTTCAGATTTGTCAAATTTAATTCCCATAAATTATTTTGTAAATAATTTTCATAATTAGAAATTCTAGATGCATTTTCATGTAATGTTAAAAAATGTTATCTCTTTTTCCTCACGATCTATGATTTCTAGTATCAAAATAATATTACTGATAATGCAATTTCAAATGAAAAACATGATTTTTAATGAAAAATGTCACAGCTTACAACAAAATCTATTTGAATAACGTTTTTTACAAACAAGTTTTTTCTTACTGTCGTTTTTTACCAATTTTTGAAAAATGAATGAATTTGAATAATGAATGCCTTTTTTAGGGGAAAGAATTTCTTACAACTCTATAATACTGTTGACAATATTGAGAACATTTGTAACAGCAAGGTTAAAGGGAATGTTCTCCTTGAACAATTAAACTGTACTTTTTTTTTAATTCAACCATTATTTGAAAAATTGGCAAGAAGTGACAGTGAGAAACAGTTTAGTTATGAGAACTATTGTATAAATAACTTTCATAAGACTTTCATAAAACATTATTAATAATATAATTTTAATTATTAAAATCATAGAAAACTTTTTTCTCGAGAGACTGGCTTTTTGAGACAATAGCTTTAAAAAATATAGCCTGGACGAATAAGTTTCTATTACATTTTTGGGATTTGAGATTAGGGCGGAGTGACGATTCTCAAATTAATCGAATCGTTTCCATCCAAATAAAAAGTGACATTAAGTTTTAAAAAATATCCTATTAGAAGACAAAGTGTGGGGAATTTTGTATGTGTGAGTATTTGCCAGTGAATATCAAAAGCAAATTATAAATTAGAAATCAAATTTTTTGTTTGATATAGAATTTGTTAATAATACGGAAATACTGTTTTTTTGAGTGGGTTTAATGCGCACTCCTTTGTTAAAAGTTGAATATGTCGAATTGAACAGTTTTTCAGCTTGAACCAAAGACAAATTTAATGAATTTGCTTTCATGGAAAAATTGTCATGATGTTTAAAACGACCCAAAATAAGAAAGAAAAAAAATATGTAAAGAACGAAAAAAAATTGTCTAAAAAAGCCAAATGATACATTGTTTCTATGTTTCAAGGTGAATAAATTTCATGTCCGACATATTCAACTATCTTTAGAAATGTGTGCAGATGCCTTAGTAAAAAAAAATGTTTTTCACACAGTTACAAACAAATTAATTTTTGAATCTCTAATTTTTTATTATTGTAAATACTGAACATATGAAAATTCGCGATCATTCTTTAGCCACAGGATTTTTTTTTAATTTTCAAAT
Organism: Druon quercuslanigerum; assembly: GCA_010014905.2. Lineage (NCBI taxonomy): Eukaryota > Metazoa > Arthropoda > Insecta > Hymenoptera > Cynipidae > Druon > Druon quercuslanigerum. Next base: position 26,928 of record JAAAKG020169637.1, on the reverse strand, counting down.
CATACAATCAAACATAATATATGAACCAATATCAAAATTTTGGTTGCTTTTTTTGGATGTCAATTCACAATTTTTTTAACTAGGTCTATATTAAAAATTGTCCTTGTATTTTTAAATCGAGTTTGCATTTAATGTTAATAACCTCAAGATTTGCATGATTCATAATAATGAATTATACCACTGACACGTTAAGTGGCTGCAGATATTAAGTGATATCAGATTGATTACTGATTTATATTCATATCAGCTCGCAATATCAACTAGATTTGACAAAATCAACAAATTTAAAAATAATTATACAAATACTATGCCTTTATCTCTATTTTGATACGATATTTACCTGCAGATATAAATAATAAATAATCTTAAAAGAACATGTAAATTATAGTCTAGTTAGTTAGTGGAAGCTTCTAATGTGTCCCCTAAGGGTTTAACACCTTTCATTCACCCCCTTCCCATTCCTTAACACACCTCCCACACCCTTTTTGGTGGTGGGAGGGGGACCTACAGCTTAAGGTGGGTTCCGAACGACCAGAACCTCGGTAAAGGTACATAGAAAAATTTCCAGAGGTACCGGCTCAGGGATCGAACCCCGGACCTCTGAGGTGAAGTCCGAGCGTCTAACCACTGAGCCACCGAGGCTCTTTTATAGTCTAGTCTAAAAGTAAATAATTCAATTTATAAACTTATATTAACGGAGACGTACGTAATCAATTAATTATTAAATAGATTATTATAAAAGTACTGTGCCAGCAACAAATATTTCTTTGCTAAATGCGCAGAAAAATATCTGCTAAATAACTGTGTGCATGATTGACGTGAATAGAAAATGGAAAGTCACATCATGTTTTCATCCATTGCTTATTCTTTTGGTTTAACTAAAGTGGATGCATCGTTCAAAAAATATATCCCTTTTCTATCTCTATCTTATTGGTTTTGGTGGCCCTTTTAAGTTTCTAAATAATTGTGTCTCACCTGGTAAGATCATGAGATCCAGAAATTTTTCTGAGTGATGACTTTGACTCTTGATGAAGTCTTCCTTCCTGATCTTTAATATCCCAAGGGATACTGTCTCTCGAGAGCCAAAATTGAAGCCCCTCTTCTGACAATAAGGGTCGATGCTTCTTGGTCTAAAAATATACACATACGCTCCTAATTTAATCGCTTGGAATATGCAGGAAATATTTTTACAGTAAACTTTTGACCGAAAAAAAAGGTTTGGTAGCAGATGTATATTTCCGAGTTCTATCAGACTTTCTCATAGGTTTGGAAAATTCGCCCACGAATTCTCGACTGGCGAGAAAGATGTTTTCTTGACGAGTGGTAATATGCTAAATTTATGTATGTGTGTTTGTAGATTGAATAAAAGAAAACGATGGGTATTAAATCCAATGTCAGAAAGGGGAACCATAAATAAATAATTTTTTACATTTTACCCTTGTCGTTTACTTTTAAATTTTTTGAAACACAAGAGCTTGTTGGACAAAACACTGCATTATTAATTCTATTAATAGCAGTATGAAAAGTTTCGTCTTTATAATTAGAGAAATATCTACGAGGAGGATGGATCATGTGAATATTTATTTATATGTAATCAATATTGAAGTCATAATGATTATTCGGTGAACAATAGAAAAATTATCAAAACAATATTAATGTGATATTTAATCAAGTATATAAAAAGATTAAATATTTCTGTGCACATTCAACGAGCAACTTACTCTTTCACAAGAACAGAATTTCTCGAAGAATTATATAATTTCAAAACTATGTATACAAATTCGAATAAATTGATTCTTAAAGAAGTATTCAGTTTAAAGTATAATTAGTTTAAATTAAAAATAATTAATTTAAATACCTATTAAATAAAATTCAATTTGTGGCACTATTAGGAATATGAAATTGTTGAAAAGTCTTCAAAAATGTACGAACCTTTAATTTTTCGGAAGTCACAGTTGAGAGCAGAGCCATTAATAACAATATCTTCCGCATCCTAGGAGACATTTAATTAATTAGAAAGGAAAAAAATAAAGCTAAAATCATTAAATTAACATGAAATTAGAATAAATATTCAAAAAGGTAGAACTTTTGTATGATGTAAAATTTCATAAGTAAATAGCAATTTAAATACCGCTTCTGATATATTTTGTATGTTTAATAATTAAGTACAATGTTAATGAAATAATAAAAATTAATGCGGTTATTTCATGAGCAATGGCCTTCCTCATAGAGGATTGTTTTATGTTTATTATAATAAATGTTCATAAACAAATAAATCTCATAAATATTAAACGAAGTATTAATATAGCAAGATTGCATTATTCCCAAAATTCAGAATTCTTTTTTTTTAAACGTTAAAAAATGTTGGAAGCATGTACGTATCATAACTTTATTGAATTAAATCAACAAAATACCACCCTGTGTTTAAAAAATGCAGTGTGCAGGGCCTGGCATTATTGATAATACTGCAATAAACACTCTTAAACATTTGGAATTAAAAAAAAAAATTTTGTCATTTTCACGATATTCTTTTTCCGTTAAAAAAGAATGTATTTCAACAAAATGTAAGAGAGACCACCCTAGAGTAGATAATCATTAGCTCTAAATACTAATGTATGCGTAAAATAATATATAATCGAAACCAAAAGCTCTAAATACTAATGTATGCGTAAAAATATATAATCGAAACCAAAAATATTCTTATCTGACCCAGCTCTAAATTTAATCAATAATGGATATTATTTAGGACTCAAATGCCTTCAAAAAACACAACACTAGCTTAACTTATTTTCAAGTTATCATAAAAATAGTATTGTTGACACACACACGGACATTTTTCAAAAAACTATTTTTTGGACACCTGAAGTCGAATTATGTCAAGATATGTCAAAAAATGAAGTTCGAAAATGTTTGTCTTCAGAAAGCTTCTCCTATGACAAATAACGTAAAAAATCGTTTATTTAAATTCGAAAAATTTCGTTTAATGCGTTTGTTAAAAGCTGACAAATTTATAATTAATAATTGGCTTCATGCATAAGGTTTGACTGACTTTCAAGTTCAGACATTTTTAAAATGCGTTTTCACCGAAACTGTTTATTGAATTTATATAATCTTGTTAGGAATAGACCGAATTTAATTTTCCCGTTAGGATATAGTTAATTTTTTTAATTGGTTTTATTTCAGCATGCTTTCAAAGATTTGATTAAATTATAACAAATTAATCAATTTCCATAAGAGATGTCGATTCCCTCATAACGTGATTAATTTTCGGAAATAAAACAGCATTTAAAAGTGAAAGTTCAGACACGAGTGATTCAAGATTTTTACATAATTATTCGCTCATCCATGTGTGATAACACCCACACAAAAAAAGCACCATTTTCTAATATTTACGTCAAAAATTTGCTAAAAGTTAAAAATATTTAATATATTAAATATTAGGTATACAAAATTAAAGGAACTACATGGAATTAGTAAGTTTCTACAATAATAATATTAAAATATTTTTCTAATTTTTAATTTGACTTGCTAATTCTCAATCCCATTCATTCAATCAAATTAAAGAATATCTGGATCTTTAAGTATTTCCTCCGTGAATCTTGAACAAAATACTAATTTTTCGGGTCTATATCGAGGGGCCAAGTATTCCTGCAGGAGGTAATTAGAGAAACTGCTTTATATATTTATTAAACGTAGGGTTTCAATTTTTCAAGAGATTTCACAGGATTCTACGTATGTCCACGAATTTCAAGGAACTCCAAAGAATTTCTAAAAACTTAAGCGATTTCGTAAGATGTCATAAAATTTAAAAACGTTCCAAGATAATTTAGAGGATTTAAAAGTTAAAAAAAAACATTTCTGGAGATTTTAAGGGATTTCAAGAAACTTCTGAAATCTTAAGAATCTTCTAAAGACTTTAGGTGATTTATATAGAAATTTGGAATAGAAATGAAATTAACTAAAATTTTAAGGGATGTATACCGATGGGGTGTCTGGTTTTGGATCCAAAATTTTCTTCCTTCTGCATACCCAAAAGGTATAAAAGCACGAGAGAGTGTCGAAGTTCAAAATCAAAAATGACGTAAGAAACCAATTTTTTCAAAAATAAGTGTAAATACATGAAAAATATGATTCCGAAATTTGGGCCAGGGTTCGAAGTCAGGTGATTCTACGTTATTTCGAAGAATTTCACAAGATTTGAAGAAGTTTATTTAATCATCAAAGATCTCAGGGAATTGAAAGATTTCTGAATAATCAAACGAATTTTTGGCTTTATTTATATAATTTATATCCTGGGTATATATTTTTATTTTTTCTGTGTGTTGTATACGTTTGGAGATTCTTTTTCTTAGCCAATGCAAACAATTTTGCAATAATTTTAGTGTAAATTCTGATGTGACAATTAATTGGGTTCGGAAAGTTTCTCACCTGTTGTAACAGTCACCTGTTGGATATTTGATACCACTGCACCAAGTTCAGAATTGAAATGCCGTAGATTCCTTGACTCCTTCTGTATTTATGGTGACCAGTAGTTCTTCCCAAGGGCGGTTTCGTTGCGCTCCGAAGAGTTTGCGGATTGCATGGGGAATTCGTACACCACGCACTGCCCCACGTCAATTTCTTGGTCGACAAGGGTAAACACCATACACGCCCAACTGCTTCTTTATATGTGATTATATTTAACATACCTCATCTTATATACGTTCACCAGTGCACGTACTTACACAAAATAACTCACCACGTTCATTTTTAATTGATTCATTGAGAAGACTTTGACCTTTTTGGTTCAGAACAATAAATTATCCAAACCAGAACTTAAACTTCTGCAAATGACAAAAAGATATTCTACTATGAGTGCAAAAATGAAGTAAACAATCTCAGGGTGGCTACAGAACCAGAAACCCGGCGAACCCGGAAAATCACCGCAAATTTCACAATATAAAATTATTTTTATTAATTTAATTAATAAATTATTTTTCTAAATTGTAGTAGGCCATTTTTTATCCTAGCATGTTGATTGAGTTGAAGGGAAAACTTTTAATTTGCAATCTTTTTCTGAATGGGCAAAGGGAAATTTGAACTTTTATGTAGTTAGAAGGGACGAAATTTGCCTAATTATTATTTTCTAAATTGGAAGAGGTCATTCTTTTATTTAAATATTTTTATTGAGTTGAAGAGGGGAACCTGGAATTTCCAATCTTTTTTCTTAATTGGGAAAGGATAAATTTAAAAATTTTTATTGCGTTAGAAGGAAGGAATTTTTGGTTTATAATATTTTATGAATTGGAGGAAGGATCATTTTCAAACTTATTTTCTAGACTAGAACATTTTCATTGCGTTGGAGCGAAGGAAATTTTAGTTAATTATACCTTTTTAGGCATTAGAAGAGGCCATTCTTGTATTTTTAACATTTTTATTCAGTGGACGGGGGTCAAGTCTGATATTCTTAATATTGAGACGAAACGGGGGAACTTTTTATTTTCACCTATGTACTTCATCTGATTTGTATTTTTTACCAGAAATGTTTGAATCTTTGAATTTATAAAAGTTTATAAAATTTTATTTTGCAATTTATTAGTATTTAATTTAAAATTATTTATTTGAAAATTTTTACAAGCTTGTATTTTATACGTGTAAATTATTCACCGTTTGAATGAAAAATGTCTGAATTGAAAATGTTTAAGCTTGATTTTAAAAAGTTTACAATTCAAAAGAGATTTAATTTAAGTGATTTAGTATGCGTCTCAGTTTTGATTCCTTGAAATAAAAAAATTGTCAGTTCTAAGAGTAATTTTTTAATTTTTTCGACCGGAAAACCCTGCAAGTGACCGATTTTTTCCATAAATTAAAAAAGCAATTCTGTACCTCATAACAAAAAATACTTTTATAATCTTCAAATTATTTAATCTTTGAATTATAATTCGATATTTATTATTTGAAAATCTTTTGTCAGCGAAAGAATTCGAATCGAAGGCCAAAGAGTGCAAAGCTGTTGAATAAAAAAAGGAGAGGTTTCATAGATTGTTCATTAGTTCATAGATTGTAAGTGGATTATAATTTTTAGAATCTAAGTTCTCTATTCGATTGTCTGAAAGGACCGTAGTAATTAAGTCTTTTTGATGCGTAAGGGATTCATTTCGTGTATGTAAATATCCATCAGGATGTACATGAGAGAAATAAATGTATGTATGTATGTAGTCAAAAATGGTTGGAAATGTTAGTTTAAGATTGAAATAATTCTCATGTATAAATACAATCTTGCAACAAAAGTTTCGTAAATTAGCACATGCCGTTACACAAAAGGGTCATGACAACTAAAAATCCGTAAATTATTCAGAGGCATATTCAAATGACGAACAATTTGCCACGGGACGTTTAACATGCTTCACGAATGTAAGATAGCACGTGAAATTATTTGAATATTTTCCAGTCCCTCCCTTGACAGTAATTTACAATTAACTGATAGGTCTTCTACTACATTAAAACAAATCAGAAAAACTGGAGAATTCCATATTGATATCATTTAAATTGACTAAATATGAACAAACATGTAATTAAAAAGTAAACACAATAAAAATACCAAAAAGATTGCAACAAAATTAAAGTAATGTCATATTTTTACTTGGAAGATTTCCAGCAGAGAGAGGTTCAGGGCAAAGGAGCATTACGTCTCGATCAGGCTGACCATAGCCAGTTTCGACTACTGGAACGTTATTCTCTCCTGGGTTAAACTCAGCTATTTTTAAGAATGTGTTTTAAATATTCCTGTTCAATTTAAAATAATTCGCCCAGAAATATAAGAATCTTAATCAATTAGATTAGCCATAATTTCCTTTTGGTTCCAGGATTATTACATATTGCATGTAAGTAAAAGTGATCTTTTGTTTGTTTCAGGCATTCGTCATCAGTGATTACAGTCGATCGTAGGCAGAATGGTATAGCATTTTTAATATATGTTTATTTATTTATTGTATTAATATATTTGTCAATCGTTTTATTGTACTTTCATAATATTATTTTAAATATTGATTTACATTTTTTAGAGGTTTAGATTTCTGGGAGATGGAGACTGCCCTGATTGGTTGTTGGCTGAAATTAATACATTGTCTCGAATGGTAACAATAACAAATTAAATAAAAATATATAATTATTCAATAAGGAAGATATTGTATTGGCTAAACTACATTTGTTATTTATTAATTAATTTTTTTTCAGACATCCATCAAGATGAAGTTACTCGGTCAACTTGTCGTGAAATCATTAACGGAAGGTGAATTCGATGTGAGTATTTTTTATTACTAAAATATTGCTGATAAATATCTCTTTTACAATTTCATATATGATTATAACATCGAATGCTAATAAAAAGAAAGTAATATATAATTTCCCAAAGGCGACCCTCAACATTTAATAAAGAAGATCTATGTGTAAGATTGTGCAAGTATAACACATTTTTCGACCGTGGGTGTTCTAGAAGGCTGAATATGTATATTGAATGCGTCAACTCATATCAAGAACAAAGTAGCAATATCAAATTTACTTTTTGCTCCTTTTCTACTTTTCCATTGTTATTATGTTGGTTTTCTACTTCAAATTTTATTTTCATAAGAAATATTTAATGACTAAAAAGTATTTTTGGTCAATCTAAATTAATTATTGATTTTGAAACTTGAACTCTAATTCTAGTGTTAAAAATGGCATAATAATTGATTCTACGAGAGGATTCTGCATATTTTCGAAGTTAAAAAATTGACACATTTTAACATTCAAAATTGAACTGCTTCAATTCGAAAACATTAGTTATTAAGCAAATTTAAATGTCGGATTTAAATTTTCTAAACTATTTTTAATTTGTAAAAATTAAACATTAATAGATTTATAATTAAACTCTTTGATTCCATTTCAAATCAACTTAAAATATTGTTTAAATCTGAAATGTTACATTTTTAACTCATTAGTTTTGAAATTATGTCATTAAGCAATTTTTAAAAAATATTTAGCAATATTTGACTGCTCACTTAAAAATAGCAAATATATATTAAATATTCAAAACTAAAGAATTTGAAATTGAATTTTAGAGTGCTAAATTTGAACTTTGAACATTTAAATTTAATTTTTCCAATTAAAAAACTTTCAATTTGTGAGTTAAAGTATTGATTTTTAATGCATAGAGATAATTTAAAGAATTATTAATAATTTAAAATTACTAAAAATTGAAATAATTCAACTTAAAATCATTTATGTTTAAAACATGTTTAAATTACGCAGTTCTAATAATAAAAGAAAGGAAGAAAAAAATTGCTATTTAATTATTTTCCGAATAAGAATAGGACTTTATTTCTAAAATTTGTATTGAGCGGGAAAGTAGAAAATTTTCGCTTACAATATTTTATGAATTGGAAGAAGGATCAATTTTTATTTTAAACATTTTTATTGATTCTCAAATTGTTTCTAAATTGGAATAAGAAATTTTCTTATTTTTTATAGACTTAGGAGAGATGACATTTTTTTACTGAATTGGAAAATGCAGTTCTTTTTATTCTTAGCCTTTATATTGAGTTCAATATGGAAAGTCTTCATTTTCAATCTTTTTTCTGAATTGAAAGAGGGTGATTTTTTATTTTCAACATTTTGATTGAGTTGGGAAATGGAAGCGAGGAAATCTCGATATTTTCTGTATTGGAAGAGAGACATTCTTCTGTTTTAGTTATTTTCACCAAATTGGAAGGAAAGATATTTTGTTATTCTTTTTTTTTTAATTGGAAGAAAAAAAATTTTCCTTTTAAGGATTTATATCGAATTGGAAGGGAGGAAATCTTAATTTTCAAATTTCTCTTGACTGGAAGAAGCACTTGTTTTGTTTTCAAGATTTTTATTGGGTTGGAAAGGAAGACATTTTGGTTATTAATTGTTTTTTGAATTGGATGACTCCACTTTTTTCTCTTTAACATTTTTATTCAGTGAACGGATGGCAAATTTACACATTCAGATGAAAGGGGGAACTTTTTATTTTCAGATTTTCTTGAATTGGAAGAGGGACATGTTTTATTTTTAATATTTTTATGAATGTGTTTTAAAAGAAAGAATTATTTGCAATTTAAAGTATTAAAAATGATTGCATGAAATTATAGTTTTTAACCAGAAAATTTTTAAAAAAATTTAATTTTGGCATTTAATTGAATTTGATAAAAATTTATAAATTAAAATTTGGTAAAAGCATTCATTTTATGAGTAAATTATTCAGCATTTGAATAAAAAATGTATGAATTCCGGTCCACAGGCGGCCTTGGAACTTTTCATGAATAAATAAATACAAATAAGATATATAATAAATATAATATAATGATGATCTGCAATGATAGAAAAAAGCAACGAACTTCAAAAATAATGATTAAAAAAATGTTTTCTTTATATAAAATTGTCCAAAGTTTACTTAAGTACCTACTCAATGAATTGTTTTCATGAAAATAAGTCCTGAATATTTTTGATCTCCTATACATTTGGAGCAGGAAAACTTGTTTTTTAAAAAGGGACTGGGTCGACTGTGATGTTTTCAAACAAAGCCTGAAGCGAAAAGAGATCATCTATTACGTCCTTGAGAAATTTCTCATCCAAGCGGAAAAATCCAGGAATAATAAATATGCTCATAAAGTGGAAAGCAAATAATTTACGTATCAGTAGAACTTTGTGCGACATAAAACAAATTCAATTTGGGAAGTCAATTTCATTTGAGAACGCTAAACTTTGACAATTTTTGATCAGCATTTTCACCGAAAGTATTACCTTTTTCCATCTTTTTTTGATAGATCCATAGAGCTCCATAAACTCTCGAAAGTATTTTCTCAATTTTTTTCTTTTTTAAATTCAAATTTTAAGACCGTTTTGCTCTCTAAAAAGTTGTTTCAAAATATTGAAAGTGCAAATAGATAGTTAAAATTGTTTAAATAAATTATAATTGGTAATTTATAAGAAACGTATTTTTACTCTATATTACGGTACAGAGTTGCATTGTTAAGAATCCTGTAAGAATTACTAATTTTTAGAATTTGTGGCATGTATGGTATGATATTTCCTTAAATAAATAATGTACATATATATATATATATAATGCACTCTTTCCTTTTAATTCTTTAACTTCTTATTTTCAGGAGGAAAAAGTTAAGAAACTTACACAAGATGCTAAACTAGGTGCGTGTGAAATATCGATATTAATATTTATACCTTAATATAAGTTAAACTAAGATATTATTTAATAATAATAAACTATTTTTGTAAAATTATGTTTATTAGAAAAAAAGCATCAGTGACTTCTTAAATAATTTGAGAATAATTTCTAGATTATTAGAGTCTATACAAAAATTTGTGTACTCTAGTATTTTTTATTATTAATTTTTATTTATTCCAGGGTGGTCGCAAAACTTTATTTCGATAATTGCTTGATTTTTCACTGACTAATTTTTAATTTTCCTTACCATTAATATTTAAAGACCAAAATTCTAATCTTGTAGCATTTTTATTGCCCAATATTTTATAAATTACGTAAAACCATTTTTAACTTATTATTCTCAGGCTGCCAAAGCCTAACTTACTGAAAAAAATAACTAAAAGTGACTAATGCTCATTAGCACTGTAACTGTTTGTTTTTTTTAATGACAAGAATTGCAAAAAATAAGATGTAATTTAAAAGGATTCCAGGTGAATTGGAACGAATTCAGAATAACTTAATAAGATCGAACCCATAAAAATTCATAGTGAAATAAAAAATAATTTAAATTAATTATAAACAATTAAAGTAAATTTTAAATGAGCTTAGACAAATTTAAGGGAATTGATTCAAAGGAATTTGATAAAATGCTTTAGAATTCAAGATGAGTTAAAATAATTCATGAAAAGGTAATAATAATTTTGTTTGAATTCTAAATCAATTCGAATGATCATATAAAAGCTCTTGTAATTTTTTAAAATATTTTAAAACCTTATAATTCCTATAATATCATTCTATGTCATCCGACATCCTAGAAAGTACCCTAAAATATTTCAAGCCCTTTAAAATCTGTTTATTTTATTCAAATAAATAAAAATTCCTCGGACTCTTTTGAAACTTTATACAAAATTTCCAAATCCTTTGAAATACCCAGAATATTTGAAATCCTTCAAAATTTCCTGCAATCCCTTGAATTTTTTTAAGGTTTTGAACATTATTTGGGTTTTTTTAAAAATACCCTAAATACTTTAAAATCCCTTGGGTTCACTTCAAATGATTGTAATTTATTAAAAGTACCCTGGCATATTTCAAATCCAGCACAATCTTTGGAAATAATCCCTTGAAATTTCTGAAAACTTTTGGAAATTTCTTGAAATCTCTTAAAATAGTCTAAAATATTCTGAATTTTCTCAAATCTTTGGAAATACCTTGATACTTTTTAAACGCTATTGAAATTCCTTGGGATCTTTAAGAATTCTCTACAATATTTCAAATCCTTTAAGATCTTTTGAACTTGTTCGAAATTTTTCTAAGCTCTTGAAAATTACTTGAAATTATTAGAAATACTCTAAAATATATCAATCACTGCAGATTATTGAAATCTATTAAAAGTACTGCCTCTTGAAGATCTTCTAAAATTATTCCATATCTTTCGAAATTCTAGTAAATTCTTTAAAATCCCTTGCATTTTGGTTTGATTCCTTAAAATAATTTAAATCCTTAGAAATGTCTTGAAAAATTTGAAGTCTTTTGAAAATGAACTGGAAATTTCTGCAATACCCTAAAATATTTATAACCGTTTAACATCTTTTGAAATCTTCTGCAACTTAACAATCCTTCGAAATACCTTAAAATTATTGAAGTCTATTGAAAATTCTTCGCAATCTTTTAAAATATCCGAAAATCTTTAAAATTCTTTGAAATCTTTAAATTCTTTAAAATCGCTTTGAATTTTTGAAATATATTTTTTAAAATTTCAATTGCTTAAATGCACTAAATAATCCATGGTTTATTGAAAGAAAAGTGACTGGAATGATCTTTTTATTTGAGAAAATGAATATATTTACTTTATCTGAAAAAAGTTATTAAAAAAATAATATTTTTAATAATTTTGTTGTGTTTTTGACAGAACTCAGCGATGCAAAAGCAATCGTGGCAGCTTTGGAAATGATTTTCACATCCTCAGCTCGTTATGGAGTCTCTGCAGCTGATTTAAGCAGCGAATTACAGCAACTTGGACTTCCTCGAGAACATAGTGCTGCTGTCGCAAGACTTTACACAGACAATTGTCCTCAGATTACAGCTATCCTAACATCTCAATCTCTAAGACGTGAGTTATTAATTTAATATACAATAAAATTATAAAATTTTATATGTAATAAAATTTACAATCAATTTTTTTATTAAACAAATTTTTATATATGAAGGTTTGTTGAAAATGTTTGTAACAATGATATATAATTCACAGTTTCGATTTTGAAAGCTTTTGAAATAAAAAATACTGTGAAATTTTAAATTAGGTGAAATGTTTTAAGATGCAAATTTCGAAAGTAGAAAAATTTTTAAACGTTTAAAATTGAAGAATTTCAGATTTGTTTAGTGAAAATTGTATCGTTAGAAATTAAAACGAATTAGAATCGAATAATTTACATCATTTTAATCAATTCGAATTAGAAATTACGTACATTATTCAATTTCGAAAGCATATCACTAGAAATAATATAGTTTTAATTCTTTTTAATATCAAATGATGCAATTTTCACAATTCAAATCTGAAATTCTTCAATTTTAAATGTTTTTAAATTTTCCTACTTCCGAAATTTGTATCTGAAATCATTAAATTTCCAGGTTCTTTATGTAAAAATAAAAATCTTTAATTTTAAACGCTTTGTATTGTAAGTTATAGACTGTCAACTCCTTTTTGATAAAATTGTCTAATTTTCAAAATTTTACTATCAATTTTTCAATTTTAGGAACTTCTGATTTAAAAAATTCCAACTTAAAATACTTTCAATTTCCAATGATACAAATCCGTATCATTTTTTTAAAAACACTTGACCTAATTTACAATTTTTTAGTTTTTTTTATTTCAGAAGCTTTTAAGTCGAAACTTCGAATTAATAAACTATGAAAAAAAAGCTTCTGAAATTCTGGAATTTTCAATTTTATTACATACAAAATAACTAAAATTATTGAAATAAAATAGTCTACAATAAAAAAAATAAATTGACAGTACTTAATTTAAAACTGAAAAAAATTAATTACCAAGAATTGTAATATTAAAAGTTTACTATAAAGTAACTAATGAACGCACTCTAAGATTTACATTTACATTGAAATTACATTGAAATTTAAAAATTATGAAAAAATAATACGTCATAATAATAATAATAATAATAATAATAATAATAATAATAATAATAATAATAATAATACGTTATCATTCCAAATTTTTAAATTGCACAATTTCGGACCTTTCAATTCGACATTTTTTTTTTAACTTAAGTTTTAAATGTAAAAAAAAGTTTTCATTACCTAGTCCTAGAATTTTCTCATTTTTAAGGCTTAAATTTAACCAATTATTTCTGCAGTTTCGAAGAATTTTAAAATCCAGACAATTTTATACGTTTCAAATTGAAATTAAACCATTTGAAATATTTCATGATATAATTACTCAATTTTAAATTGACGTAAATTCAAACCAAAAAATCTAGAAGATTTAACTCCAAAAATATTCATTTTAAAACTGACTGTCAAGGATTTAAATGTTAAATATTGCAGTTTTGAAAGTTTTAATTGTGAAATTGTCCTGGCATTTTTAATAATTGAATTTAAAATTTCAGTATTGTAAAATTTTTATGTTTTAAATTCAAAAATTTAAGAAGTTTCAAACCAACTATTTTCGAATTTAAGTTCTTGAAGCAATCAATAACCTTCAAAATTAAACTGTTTTAGAACTGTACAATGAAAACTATAAGTTTAGATTGAAACTGTGGAAATTGTTAAGATGATAAATTATAATTAAGTATTTCAACAAACAAATTATTGCCATTTTCACCGTTCGAAATTAAAGGATTTTAAATTGAAATTTGAAACGTTAAAATTAAAAAATTAAAAACTTTGTTAAAATATTAAAGCAGTCTTAAAATAAGAAACAAAAGTCAAATAAATAGAAATGTTTTTACTATTATAGTTAATCGTCTAACTTCAATAGACATTGCACCAGGAGAAAATTCATCTCCATTCAACAGAATGACTCTAAAGTTGAAGAATGTAGATGGAAAGGAAGATGAGACTAGCATAAACATTCTGAAAGACGAAATTCCAGTTCTACTTACAGGTTAGTGCCAAAAAACAAAATAATATTAATCAAAGTATTGAAATGAATGTTTAATTTTACATACTTTATCTCTTCTTCTTTTAGAATTAAAACGAGCAAGATCCATGATGGAGGAATACTGAAGACTAAAATAAAAATATTTTATTCGAACAATAAGTGAAATCTTAATTGGCAATATTTTACAATTTTTAAAATTAACATAAAAACATTTGCAGGGGTAAAAAAATCAAAAAGCAATTTCATTGAATAATTTATTATTATTTTCTTGGTAAATGAATATACAAAGTTTACATTTAGTTTTCAATGGTTTATACGTTGCTTGAATAATATTGATACGTTGTGACGATAATAGTGCCGCTTTTTATAACTGCGCTCAAGTTATGCTCTGTCTTTATTTTTTCCTTCACGCAGTGAGATTTCCGAACATGTGACTCGGCGAGTAAAACGCAATTATATTGTTCAAATCCACGCATTTTTTTTTCGCATCCGCAACGCGAATTTCTTTTAAACATAAATATGTTATCTTCTTAAACTATACAGAAAAATTAAAACACCTCAATACAAATTAATTTTCCCAAGGCGATTGTCCGCCTCAAGATAATTTATATATTGATACTCTTTACACTTGTTTGTTATACAATTCAATTTACAATTACAAATTACAAATTACAAATTAAATATTAATCTTGTATGACAAAAAAAGGAAAGTACGAAAATATCCAAAAACCTATCCGATTACCGCACTTGCGACGTGAAATCTCAGCGCGCGCACGTTGGCGTAATCATATTCGAATAAATACCAAGGCTAGTCTAATCAGTCTTTATACAATATTCGTACATCAGCTTTCACATGGTTCATTTTTCTATTTACAGCTTTTAAAAATGTCACGTGAGGACTCACTTTCTAGCCCCTATGACGCGAAGCGGAGAGCTCTGGCCGGCTATCCATTACAATAAAAATTCTATCAAATGGGATGGAAATAATTCAAACTCTATTTTTCATTTTCATTTTTCATTCAAATTCTTTCATTTTTTTATAACATGAATACATTTTTGGTAATTAATTCCACCCCACTGGAAACGAGAAACGTTGGACATGAAAGCCTAACAAAAATGAGGAACTTTCACGAAGGAATTTTTGCCGATCTAAAACTTTTTCATTTTGCCCCTCTTGTACATCCGGTTCGGAGCCCCTCAAACTGTCTACAGATAAACGTTCAAGTCTCTAGCCGGATCTAAAGTGAATTAAGGATGAAATTGTGTCGATGGCGGTAAAAAAATATTCTCCAAAAAGAAAGCAAACGCTCTCTTTCTTCTCTCTTAGTCTCGCGATTCTATTAAACACTTTTCTGATTCTAAGGATGGTGGTGATCATTGTGAGAATGGATCAAGGTACGTTCGATCGTTGCTGACCCTGGCTGCAAACGTTTCAGTTTTTTTTTCGAGGTAGACCTTAAGTAAAACACACTCTCAATCTCTCTTTTTTCTCTTACGTGTCAAAAAGTATGAAAGCACTTCTATTGTCTTTTGCAACCGCTAGAAAATTTCCACTGATCATTTCATGCCACTTTTACGGAAGATTTCTCTGTTAAATGTTTCTCTTTACTTTGTTTTCCCAGAAGCATGAAATGTTGGATATCTTCAGTTTCTGAAATTCTGTGACAAAAATCGATTCGCTGCTTTTTTCTATTGCTGACTACGACTGAAAATACATTTCCAATCTGGTCCTTAGATGATATGTGCAAACGGTGTGACAAAATATTTGCAAAATTCCGAAATTATTTCCTTTACCCATCGTTCGCGAATTCATTGGTCGACACACAGTACGTGCTAAGATCTCGCAAACCATTCAAGTCAAGGAAAACCCTTATACCAAAATATTTGTCATTTTATCAATTTATGACTGAATTGTGAAAAAATGTATTTTATTTCAGAAAAAAAGACTCGAAAATTCTGAGTCTCTCTTAGAATTTTAGCCATGTAAAATAAAACTAAGATCTAATTTTAACGAATGGTCTGTGATTTGCTGACATTTATAAGTTATCTTCAGCAAGTATTTTTCATCTTGTTCTACCTTTAAACTAGCGAAGGAAGTAAGAGAAAATACATTTTTTTGTAGAATTCAATTTCTGCTTCGAGGAAGAGACCGGCAACATTTCGCAAAGTTCACTTATAATTAATGACGTCCATAGGGATGAAAGTAAAAATTACCACTCACAAAAATTAACTGGCAAAAAAAGAGTGACATGCACCAACGAAACGATAAATAATAGATACAAGGCGATAATGGACAGTCGATAAGAGTAAATGCACAAACGGAGATTCGTCGATTTTTTCAATAAATGGCAGTAATTCATTTATACTTCCGATCTGAAATCAAGAACACATAAATGGCACCTGCCACTGTACTTGTAATCCCTTTAGAGTGCCATTTTTACGCTTTTTGAGTTAAGTATCTCTCAGATAGGAAATTATCAAATATCAATGGCATTTAATAGCAGCTTAACAATAACGGGTAATCATAATAGAAATATTTACAAATTGCGCCAACAAATTTAGACCCAGAGAAATTTCTCACACGATTTTTTTTGTTCTTTTTTAAATTCTTCATTTTAACGATATGTT
The DNA here is from genome assembly GCA_010014905.2 of Druon quercuslanigerum. Taxonomy (NCBI): domain Eukaryota; kingdom Metazoa; phylum Arthropoda; class Insecta; order Hymenoptera; family Cynipidae; genus Druon; species Druon quercuslanigerum. The sequence continues at coordinate 9,979 of JAAAKG020169637.1, read as the reverse complement.
GGAAATTTTCTCAGAGTCTGAAAAATGTTTCCGGCTTTGTGGAAAACTTTTGCGAGAAATTTAAAATTTCTCAGAAAAGTTGTAAAAAATTGGTAGAAAACATGATTAGCAATGTACAGAGTATAGATAACAAAATTTACAATTATTGTTAGAAAAAGCGTCCTAATTATTCATTCTAAGAAGTCTTATACATCCGAGGAAGCAAACAGGCCTCCGTCGTGACGAACTTACTTTCCCTATACACGAACCTTATTCAGAGCGATACGAGTAATATTCCCCATAACATCGATGGAATACTTGTCGAATTTTCAGGTATCGACTAACGATAAATGTTCTCGAAACTACCGATGCCGACACGCGATAGTGCCTACTTTTATTAAAAACTTTTTCGTCTATATATTTTTTTTTTATTAACTATCTGGAAAACCATCTCTGCGGGAAATATAAGGAAGCAAGTCTTTGGGTACATACTTAGCCTCTTACCAAACATTTTTCTTAACATCTTAAAATTCCTAATAGAATTTCAGGATTGGTTTCTGAAAGTTTTAAATACTTCAAAAGCACAGCTGTCAGTATTACAATCTAACACTTGATTTTAGTTAGTTTTTCAAGAAGGATAAAAAGCTTTAACTTTTGAATCGTAAATTCAATTTAGAGGCTCCCAATTCAAAGTAGAATATAAACATTTTCTTCTAGATGAAACTAGTCTTGATTTTTAGCCATTTTCTTGGATATTAGGCGGAAATACCTTAGAAATTCTGATTTTTTTTGAAAGGATTTTAGGATGAAATTGAGATAAGGTGCAATCACAAGTAGAGGATATGTATGAAAGATGGTTGGTACATTTAGAAAAGCAACATCTACTTCTACACTAGCTTTACGGTTGATGTAAAGTCGCTGAGTACAAACGCGTTGCAGATGCAAAGACTGTATCAAAAAATACGAGAGAAAGCTGTTAGATATGTGATTTCTTGTTCGCTCTTCGTCTCTTTAACTCCAAAAATACAAGTACAAAGTTTTCCATATAAAAACTACATTGATTCCGCTTTTGTACGAAGAACTAGGTTCGCGTTTTTTTTACGATGATTTGCTACGTGAATAATTATTTATTATCAGAAAAGGCGAGATTGAGTCTCGTGCAGAAACCAATCCTGACAATTGCCAATTAATTTAATCTAAATTCAGAGGTGAAAACGTGAACAATCTTTTTTGGGGAAATAATATGGAAATTTAAATTTTTTTATTAGATTTCTTTCGAATTGCGAAATTAGTTAATATATTCATTTGAATATTTATATTAAAATTTAGTGTGTGAAATTTTTCACGTTAGACCTCTGACTATGATGATGAATAAAATTCTCTGAAGAGTTGATTACTTGAAGAGATATGCAATTAATAAGGATGAACTTTTATTTAAGAACTTTTTAATGTTTTCATATTTGAAAACACTAAAACTGAAATAAATACCAATTTCACAGTTACTAATTATTTTGAAAAAATTTTCTGGTTGGTATTGGATTATATTTGAAACTTTTCGAACTCAAAGAGCATAAAAACTTGGATGCCTTCACATTCAAAAGTATACACATTTGAAATATCAGAATTTAGATACCTCCTAATTTAAAAGCCTTTGAAAGAAAAGACTTCGAAATTGAACCGTTTTTTATTTAAAAACTTTCAATTTTAAAGGCCATCAAATTCAAAAAGCGAGGAGAGTTAGAAACTACTAAAGCCACACACTTCTAAACTAGAACGTCTCAAAATTCCCAACACTCCAAATGTGAAAAATATGAATATAAAAATGTCCACATTTTAATGCTTTCTAAATCAAAAGTGTTCAAATTATTGACCCATTTATCTGAAAGGAAATTAATGGAATTTTAAAGATGTAGAATTGAAGAGCATTCAAACTTAAATATCCTTGAATTCAAAAGCTTCGACTTAATTTTAATTTTATTTAAATGACAAAGCTTCCAAATCAGAAAAAAAATTTAATTTGAAAAGCCTTCGAATTCCATATCTTTTAAAATTGGAAGCTTTTGACTGTAAAAGCTTCCCATTTTTACTGAGCCGAAATTTTTAAGTTGATGATTTATCCAATTTGAAACCATCGAATTATTGTCAACGAACTGAAAAAAAATTTAAACCTGAAAGCATTTAAACTTGAAAGCTTTAAAATTTGAAGGCGTCTAAATCTGAATGATATTCAGAAAACCTTAAATTTCTAAAGCTTTCAATTATAAAAGCATGAGTTCCAGAAAGTTAAACAGCTTCTTCATATGAAAGAATTCGCTTGTAAAGGTGCCCAAAATGAAAACACCTACAGTGTCAAATTTGACAAGAAACAAATCAAACTTGAAGGATTTTTATTTAGAAGCTTTAAAATTCCAAAGCATTAGAACTAACAAGTTGGCTACTTATTGTTGATACAGCTGGTAATCACCAGCTTTTAAAAAGCCTTCAAACTTGAAAGTCTTTCAATTCATAGACAAACCTGTCAATTTCGAAAGCTTTTTAACTAAGAATGTCTTCCATTATCAATGTTGTACCATACAATAATTCCAACCTGAATGATTTGATTCAAAAGAATCTAAATCATAAAGCCTTTAATTTTCAAAACCTTTAAGTTACACATGAATGCAACTACACTAATAAATTTCACTTAATTTGAAAACCACCAACTTCATTCACTAAACAGTCATTGGCTAAACTTAGCGCATGCGTGAAAAAATAACATCCACTGCGCATGCTCGAAATTTCAATGAATAGCTGGCCGCCATGAATAATAGAAAATGTTAGAAAACGTGCGTCCTGCCGCGCCAAAAAGAGTGGCGACATCTACTCTAAGTTTTAGGTGTCGATAATTCTTTAAACCGTTCGAGTTCTCAACATTTCAAGTTTTCCCGTACAAATTAATAAAGGTTCTCAACAACAAAAAAATCAAATCATCAGAGAATTTTCCCACCGACTTCAGCCTCAACATTCTTAAATCTTTGATTCTTAATGCGGCAGACAAGTGTCCGAATCTCCACTGCTAGCCATGGAGAAGTTCGCCGAGTCACGATCGCTCTGCCTGATTTGCGCAGGTGCAGACAACTTATTATTCAGAGGTGCTTGAGGAAAGGTGTGGTGTCCAGGTAGGGCCCAGCCCTGTAATGTGTGTGTGTGGACAGGAACTTGAGGGAAGCGCTTGACGAAGGGATTAGCTGCACCTAGAATTAGCTTGACACCATTATGATGAGAGGGCAGGGTGGTATGTGACGGTAAGATGGTGTGAGAAGGTAAGGTGGTGTGTGCAGGTAAAGTTGTGTGAGCAGGCGGGCCGTTGGTATGCCTTGAAACAGATCCACAGCTTCCGGTGGCGCCACTAATATTATTTCCCGACATACTGTGAGATGCATGGGGTAAGGGCATGGTGGAACAGTGTGGATAGGTGACGAGAGGTTGGGTTGGATAGTGAGGTAAAGTTGCTGATGATGCCTGGATAGCTCGAAGGTCACTGCCTTCAGTGAAGGAGGTCATCCTCATGTTGGTGGACCTTCCGAAAGGTTCCTCGTTGGGATTAAGAGGATCTGTGAGTTTCGTCCTGGAGGATCTCCTCCTGATGACGACTGTGGCTTCGTTAGGGCTTTCGAGGATGACTGCTGGACATCCTGCCACCATTTCTCCATTGTAGATAGGAGTGTGGTTTACATATTGAGAGCAGTTTTGGTTGGTTAAACCATTGGATCTGGGATTTAGAGGAGGAGGGGGTGGATAAATTGTGTTGGATGTGGGTGGTAGGGTGCCTCGCTGAAGAGAACAACTCCGCCACTGAGGTTCCTCCCGTGGTTCTCCAGTCAGGTCGTCTACGCTTGTAGCTCGCCTTTGAGAACTTGAAGATTGAGAGGTGTTGCTGGCATTGCTCGCATTACTGTGAACTCCGCTGGAAGTCTCGCTGTTCGTGCTGGTGTTGCTGTTGTGACCAGTTGAATTCGGTCCAACGTCGAGAGGTGGAGAGTTGGATGAATCTGAACGAGGGGTTAGTTCATCGTGTGGCATGCCGGAATCTGCACGACGAAGACAGCGAGGCGTTTGACCACCATTCACCTACAATTAGAGAACGTTTAGAGTTTGCAGGTTTAGGAGGAGTGTTTAAAGTGGAAGAGATCGAGACAACGAGAGAAAGATGATTTTAGACTAGAAAGAGTTGTTAGTTTTGAGAAAAGATCATAACATTTTGGAAGCGAGGATTAAAGTTCAGGGTGTCCGCTATCTACTTAAATGCTTGAAAAAAAAATTCGCTGATAAATCCAGGTTTTTCGAAGGTATCTCCAGATTTTTTCATAAAACAGAGTCATCCATCTTCATATACTCAAAATTCAGTACATATTTAACATATGTATTAATATTCTGAATGGAATATATTTTTCACGAAAGTAAGGAAATTATATTGTTTGAGTAAAATGATTGTGAATACTATCATATAAAAATCAATTAAAAACACTTTAAATTCCTAAAATTGCAAGTAAAAATATTACATTTTAAAGAAAATAGATGAACTTTTAACCAAAAATGAAATAGAAAACAGTTGAATTTTAATCTAGAAAGATGAATTTTGAACTTGAATGATGAAATCTTCACCTGAAATGGTAGAATTTTAATCCACCAAAATGAATTTTCAACTATAACGATAACTCTTTAGCTGAAATAGCTTGATTTTCAACCAAAAAAAAACAAATTTTTAAACAACCAGTAAAATTTTCAAGAAAATTGTTAAATTTTCAACTAATGGGATGGTTTTTTAACTAAAATCACAAAAATTCATAAAAAAAAGTACATTTTTAACTACGGAACCCATTTTACAATCAATTACTTTATTTTTATTATTAAATTTTTTAATAATTCTTTAATTAACTTTTTCATTACTTTTTCATCATTTAGTTGAAAAAATTAATTTCCAAACAAAAAGACGAATTTTCGACTAAAATGGTGTAATTTTCAAATTAATTGTATCAATTTTTAACAAATTAATTGATTTTTTAAACAAAGAGATGAATTTTCTTTTACAATGATTAATGATTAAAATGTTTAATTATCAACGAAAAATGTAATAGTTGATCATATTTCAACCAAAAAATATTTTTATTTGAAATTAAGAACAGTTGAATTGAGTAAAAAATAGCAATTTTCTATGAAAAAGATTTTTTAGTCAAGAGGGAAAAAATGTAAAGCTGAACTGATACATTTTTAACCAGTGATGAATTTTCAACTAAAATGATAAAACTTCATTTAAAAAAATGAAGCTTAAAAGAATGAGCTCCTGTTTTGACTGTGTAGTTGAATTTTTATTAGCGAAAAACGTAATAACTATTATTTCAACCGCAAAAGATTTTTATTCGTAATTTTTTTAAAACAGATGAATTCAACAAAAAAAGGACAAATTCTCAACGAAATATATAATATTTGAGATTTCAAACGAAAAAGACTTTAATTTAAACCAACAACATTTAATTCAATCAAAACACGAATTCTCAACCGAATAGTTTAATCCTCAATCAAAACAGAATAATTTTGAAGAAAAAAGTGGTATTTTCGACCAGCTATGTACATGACATTAAAAAATATATATATATATATATATATATAAATTTTCAACCCGAAAAAAATTCATTTTCAACAAAATATTAAAATTTTTAACCAAGTAGGTTCATTTTAAATTAAAAAGATAAACTCTTACGAAATAAAATGTTTAGTCACGAGAGAATAAAAAGTTAAACTAAACTGTTGTGTTCTTTTTAAGCAAGAAGGAATAATTTCCAACAAAATACATGAATTCTCACCAAAAACTAGTTGAATTTTCAACTAATAAAGATCACCGTGAACCAAAAACATAATAGCTAATTTGCCACTTTAAAAAATTAATTTCCAACCAACAAAAGAACCATTCTTCAACCAAATAGGTAAGTCAAATAATATAAAGCTGCTTTAATAAATAAAAAAGCATTCCTCTCTAATTTAATATTAAAATTTAAGAAAGATTCGAAAAACTGCCATGGCAATTCTAGTGTTTTCCATGTATAGTGAGTGTAAAACATTTTGGTACACGTCTTATTTTATGTCTGATTAAGTTCACTTAATTTTAATTATGCCAGAACTCAAAAATTTCAATGTTTTCTTAAACGTTCAATAACTTCCAAAATAATCAACATTTTTTAATGTTCTTGGGATAATTTTAAAGCTATTTTTTCACCGTATTATGACAGCTTATGAGTATAAATTGTGAAAATTGTCTTATCCAATTGCAAGTACTTGAAGTTGTAACAAAAAAGTTGGAAAAATTTAAAAACATCTTATAAGTTGACAAATAAAAATACAGATTAAATAAATATATATTTTAAGAAAATTTCATAGAAAACTGATGATTATATGCTTCACATATTCTACAAGAATATTTTTTTTACCACAAAGAATATTCCAATTTTTCCAACTTATTTGTTACAACTTCAAGTCATACGCATAAGCTGCTATGGTACGGTGAAAAAATAGCTTCAAAATGAGCCCAAGAACATTAAAAAAAGGTTGAATATTTCGGAAGTCATGGAAGACTAAACAAAACATTGAAATATAAACTATTTTGCAATATCTATTTAAAAAATAGACAATTTGGCTTCATCTTGGGCTTATTTTATACAGCATTTCGAGAGCAACAAACCCGTTAAAGATAAAATTTTTAGATCTGGTATAGTTAAAAATGAGAGAACTTAATCAGTCATCAACAAAGAGATGTACAAAAACTTTTTACATTCACTGTATATAAAAACACTCTGAAAATTGCAGGTTTTCCAGGTAAGTTTACACCCTGACTTTGATGCAAAAGGTTTACAGAAAGTATTTGCGGAAAGATAGGTTTACAATTATTAGACAGTATATGCAGCCAGTTAGTAGGAGTTAGTTAGTACCTGGGCGTTAATAATTAGGGGCGCCGAGACGACTTCAGTGGATGGTTCGGAAGGCGGAGTTGGTGGTGGTAACGGAAGCGGCTCCATGGCAGGATCAGGTAAAGGTTCAGGGGTGAGAAGAGGAGAAGGGTCACCCTCTGAAGGTTGCAGATCGCGGTTGCCACTTGCATAGTAAGTCACTTGGTCGTCGTTTACACACTCCAGAAGCTGCCAAGACACGTGCTGGGTTAGTATTTTGGGTTAGTAAGTGGCCTAGTCTAAATGCTTATCTCTCATGTTAGTAGTAGTTAGTTTATCAATCTCTATTGTATTCTTTACACTAATATTCAATCATAATAATTAAATCCTACAACAATTTTCTCTAAAAGACCATCGATAAACTACGCTTCTGATTTTCGTAAGCCCCCCCCCCACCCACCTAGAGTAACGTAGCCATTGGTTAAACACCAAAGAGGACAAATTGTTAATAAAATACGAAAATTTTCAACCAAATAGTTGAATTTTTAACAACAACAAAAATACATTTTCAACCAAAAATGAAAATAAAGTTTGATCTTACGGGTTTTGTCTGCTGGCCATAGCCTCGTTTATTGTGGTGTTAATGAAACATGTTTAAACCGTCGGCGCCGCGCCTCATTAATTAAAAGAATTCAAATTATTTAGTTTATTAGTGTTGGCCCGCAAAGATTTCATTTAGCCATTTTCAAAAACTCTATATACGACTGCGCTTAAATCTACGTTTCTATCTGTTTTCTTATGATGGATTTTAATTCTTATAAGCTGATGAGGTCCGGCGTCGACGGATGAAACATGTTTTTTTTACACCACAATAAAAAAAACTACGGCCAGTAGACAAAAACCACAAGATCAAACTTTAATTATTATTTCATCTGGCCAAAACCGTAACACCAATTTATACAAAAATGGAATAGTTACATTTTCAGTTAAAAAATTAATTTAGAACGAAAAATGAAACAAATTTTAAACAAAATATTTAAATTTTTAATCAGGGAGATAATTCTATAATAAAAAAATGCATTTTTAAAAAGTATGTCACTTTCAACAAAGTAGTTGAATTTCGGACCAAAAAATATAATTAAATTTTTAACCAAATCGCCAAATCAACCAGATCACTATCAAGCGAAAACACGAGAAAAGGGGGGAAAAAGCAATCAAAGTAGGCACCGTGCACCTACAAAAAAGGGTTTCATAGCCTGGATGTTAATTGAGTCGTTCAAATCTCCCCCACCCATACTTTTCCTCTCCCTTCGTCAACCCATTCCCCATCTTCTTCCTCCTCCGCTTCCCCCTCAGGTTGACCCCCCGGGTGATACACACCTTCCCTTTCCCAGCCATCACTTCCACACCATGCACAGACCAACTTCCCCACCCCACTTATCTCCACCCTTCTTTCACCTACCCCTAATTGCACCTACTTTTCCTCCCCCCACTTCCACTGACTCTCCTCACACCCTGTTAGCGACCGCAGTTTTTGGCGCGACCTCCTCCCCCATGCGTTGGTAACGTATTTTATGGAGGCTCCCTGACCCAGTGGGCAAACAAAATTCAAAATGTCCTATAGACGCTTCCGGGACATCCCTAAGACGTCCTTTGGACATCCTAGGGATTCTCTTAAGACGTCTAATGTCATTACAAAAGTTATCTCGAGAAAATGCTATGTCTTTAAGACATATTTAGGACATCTTGAAGACATCTTTAGGGGATTAGACCAGAAGCGACGGAGCCTTTTTTCTCTAGGTGGGAGCAGGAGAATAAAGTTATAATATTGAATGACACTTTGTATATAGTACAATAATATTATACTAAATACGAATTGTACGTACATGATAAATAATAATAAATTCAAGCATAAAATTCGTACTACCAAAGATATCAATAATTCCACAAATATTACCAAATATTAAAAAAAATATTTCGCAAAGATTTAACAACGATTTCACAAAAATTTGAAATGATTTCTCAAAGGTTAAAAAAATGTTGCAAAGATTTCATCAAGAATTCAATGATTTTCAAAAGATTTCAATCGTTTTTACAAATATTAACAAATTATTCGAAGCTTTCACAAACATTTCAGATAGAGTAAAAAATTTCACAAAGGCATAAATTATTTTCCAAAAATTTCAATAATTTCACAAATGTTTCGAAAATATTTCTAAGATTTCACAAAGATTTCTAATGATTTCCCAAAAATTTCAACAATTTAAGAAATATACCACCTATTTCGAAAATATTTTATCAGATTTAAATGATTCTCTATAGATGTTGCAAATGCAAATGTTTCGCAAAAAAATTGGCTATAGTCCAAAAAGATTTCACAAAGACATCAAGGATTTTCAAAGATTTTAACAATTTAAAAAATATACCAATTATTTAAAAAATATTTTAAATATTAATGTTTTTTTATTTTAAATATATTAATATTAATTTTAAATGTTAATGGTTTCGCAAAGATCTCGGATGGATTTAAAAGATTTCACAGACTTCATTTATTTTCCAAACATTTTAATAATGAAAAAATGTTTGATATAAATTTCAATGATTTCTTAAAGATTTCAAAGATTTAAGTCATGTTCCAAAGATTTCAATCATTTCAAAAATATTGACAAATATTTATGAAATATTAAAAATATTTCGCAAATATTTTTCGAGACTTCACAATCATATCAATGATTTTCTAAAAATATCACGAAGATTTTAAAGGTTTCGCAATTATTTTGGATAGATTTGAAAGATTTCACAGACTTCAATGTTTTCCTGAAGATATAAAAAATGTTATAATGATTTCGAATAGTTTAACAAGACTTACATGATTCTTCAAAGATTTATAGGCTTTGAAAATATTATTACACCATTAAGTTGTTTCCCTTTTGGGGTAGGCGTGACTCACTCGATAGGGAGGGGAGTAGTGTGAGGAAGCGGTTATAAAATTCTTAGATTGATCTGGAATTCTCGTGTTATTTATTTACATAACACGTTCACTCCGCAACACTGCTCCGACCCAGGTTGCTGATCAATCT
>JAAAKG020169626.1:0-27702 GCA_010014905.2 Druon quercuslanigerum | reverse complement strand
GAGCGCATTTGGGGTGCAATCGAATGGGTTTGTATGAATGTAAAAACATGTGGTGGGGGGGCTACTGACACGGACCTTTAGAAATAAGCAATATTAAGACAAATTTAATTGTAAAAAAATTTTTGGCACGAAATCCACTTTACAATAAAATAATTTAGGTACTAAAATTACATTGAAATTGAAACGCTTCAAAATTTATAATATTGCAACTTAAAATTTTGCATTTTCAACAAAAAAGATTAATTTTTAACCACATACTTGAATTTTCAAGCAAGAAGTTTAATTCTCTTGAAAAAGAGAAGACTTTCTAACCAAAGAGATAAACTGTCATATAAAATAATGAGCCTTTAACCTAAAAATAAATTTTTAAGAAAGTAATTAAACTTTCAACAAACAAAAATGTTAAATTTAAATACAAAAATTTATTTGATTAAAAAAATAAAACTTTTCCAAAACATTTTAATTTTCGACCTAAAAATTTTCAACAAAAAAGTTCATTCAAACCAAAGAGACAAATTTTCAAATAAATAGTTATATTTTTAACGAAGCGGATTAATTTCCAACTAATATGATCAATCTTCAACCGAAAAAAAAAGTGTTTTTAAGGGAATACCTAGTTCAAATTTTAACCAAGTAGTTGAATTTTAAACCAAAAAATATTTTTATTTAAAATTTTAAAAAATTGAATTGATCCAAAAAAGACAACTTTTCTACAAAACAGTTTAATTCTTAACAGAAAAGTTATAATTTTCCACCAAACAGTAGTTAGCCAAATCAATATATTTTCAACTACAATGATCAATCTTCAAAGAAAAAGAAACTTATTTTTGAACATAAAAAAGATTAAAAAGGTTATTAAAATTATAAAAAGACAAAAAAGATTTGAATATAAAATCAAGAACAGTTGAATTTCCACTCAACAAGATGCATTTTTAACCAAGAAGTTTAGTTTTCTATCAAAAAGGACGAATTTTCAACTAAAAAGGTGAATTTCCATCTAAAATTGTGAATCTTTAACGTAAAAAATGAAATTATAACAAAGTATCTAGTTCAATTTTTAGCATAGTAATTGAATTATTAACCATAAAGAATGGATTCTCAACGAAAAATGTAATAGTTTATATTTCAACTAAAAATAAGATTTTAATTTTAATTCAAAGACAAAATAAAAAAAAATCGACCAAAAAATATTTTTCTTTCAAAAAAATGCCAACCAAATAAATAAACTGTTAAGATAAAAACTCATTTTTTTTAAACCGTTGAATTTTTAACACGGAAATATCAATTTTCAACAACAAAAAAAGGATATTTTCAACCAAATTGATGAGATTTTAAACCGAAATAATGATTTTTCAATGTAATGGTTAATTTTCGACAAAATAGTTGAAGTTTCTACGAAAATTTTCAACCAAAAAGAATGCATTTAAAAAAAATTGTGTTTTCAACAAAATAATAAGATTTTTAGCCAAATAATAAAAATTTGAAGCAAAAATTAAATCGTACTCTTTTCTACCAAGAAGAATGTACTTTCAACGAAAAAAGTTGGATTATTTTATTGGGTTCTATTATTTTAAATTAGAATTCAGTGAACAAACGAGAAAAAATCAAAAGATAGGTAGGCAGAGGAGAAAAAATGTGAAGCCTGCGATAAATAAATAGGAAATTTAATTAATTAATTATAGTAATTATAGTAATGTATTATAATATATAAAGCGTATTTTCATGCATAATATATTTTTAACTTTTTTTTACACTACTGAGAACTTTCAACCGATAAAAATATATTAGAAACAAGTTTAAACGTCTATAGAAACAAGAACAGAAATTTGAGGTTTTGTAAATATTTAGTAATTTTTTTGTTTTTCAAATTATCTTTTTCTAGTTTACTTAGCAAAATTCTTTGAACAACTCCGAGTTTCAAACATAATCTTATTGAATTGTGTCTGCTGTATTGTAGCAAATAAAAGGTGCTGAAGTTTTCACTGAATTTTTCAAAGCTAGCTAAAAACATTTTTTTGACACTGAAATGACTAGAAAACTTGGTAAATAAAAAGCGCTACTGTTAGATAGCACTTTTGTTCAATATTTACGAGATACCAGTATGATATAAAAAGTTTTAAATATTAAATTAAGTCTCCCTTTTTCCGAAAAAAACCCAATTTTTATACCTAAAACTGAACTACTAAACATCTGTGATCCCTGTTAATTCTAAAAACTAGAAATAAGATTCTTAATAACAAGGAAATATTTCTAGATATTATTTACTGCCGGATGGAGTTGCGATTGAGAATGGCCGTAGTTATTCAATAGATATGGCAGTATTAAATCAATTAAAATCTAGTCTTCCTCTGTCTGCCATGGACCCGAATTCAATAATGAAGAGTATAAACATGATTATCGAACGGAAAAGTAAGATCTCGAGCCATTCGGATAGCAGAGGAGGCGGTTTGTCCTCCAGATATTAAATTAAAAATAATCGTACCTAGTATTATTATAATTAAGATTTGAATGCAATTTATAAACATTGAATAATGTTTCTCCATGAAACGTTAGAGACTGATCGACAGATACAAAAGTATTATTTTAGAGATATGTACTCAGATACTGTTAAACTCTTTTTGTACTTTTATATGTTGAAGGCAATAGTCATTTTATAGCAATAATTTATTGACAGGTTTGTACTTACTTTTTTAATAAACGTGTTGGGAATCAATAATAATTTTAGAGATCCTAGAAATTATGTAAAGTTCTATTTTTTATTGTATTGAATACTTTATCTCGCAGAAAATACAAAATCAACTAATACGTAGAGTCCAGTCTTTGAATTTCTCTTCAAAATGCACTTCGAAATATCGGGCCGTCCTTAAAAAACTTTACAAATTTTGAGCTATTATTGACCCTCCGTCGCCCCTCGTTGACAACCGTAATTCAGAAAAGTTCATTTTCGACCAAAGAGAACAATACCAATATAGTTAAACTTTTGACCAAAAAGATGAGTTTAACAAAATAACTGACTTTTTAACCAAATAATTAAATTATTAATTAAATAGCTGCATTTTTAACATAAAAAGATGAATTTTCAAAACCGAACATTAATTTTCTACGAAAAGAAGACTTTTCAGCAAACGAGTTACATTTTATATAGAATAAATAAATTTGAAACAAAACAATTAAATTTTCAACAAAATATCTGAATCCTCTATAGAATGTTTTTTACAAAGAGAGATAAATTTTCAAATTTGGTATAAATTAATTGCTATGGTTAAAAATTCATATATTTGTTAGTAAATAACTAATTGGTAAACTATTTGGTTCAAATTCATTTTTTATTGAAGATTCATCAATACAGTTGAAAATGACTTTTTTGTCAAAAATTAAAATAATTTGTTGAAAATTCTTTTTTTTAAATTTATTTTATTTATTTCAATATTGAGCACTTTTTTTAATTTGTGGAAATTTTGTGCTTTTTGAATAAAAATGCGACTGTTAGTTTGAAAATAAATCTGTTTCGGTTGAGAATTCAACAATTTTATTGAAAATTCGTTTTTTCCTTGGGTAAAGTCGGCTGTTTTTCATTTCAAATTAAAATATTTTTTGATGTAAATATCAAATATTACGTAAGTTTTGTTGAGAATTTATATTTTTTAGATAAAAATTTAACTGCTTGGTTGAACATGAAACTTTTCATTTTAAAATTTAACTGTTTGGTAGAAAATTAGAGTTTGTGTTAAAAACTCATATTTTTTGTTTGAAAACTTAACAGTTTTATAGATGACTCGTCTTTTTGTCTTCAAAATTCAAAAATTGTGTTGAAACTTTATGCATTTGTTTTGAAATTAGTCCTTTTTCGTGGAACATTTATCTTTTTTATGGAAAATTCATCCTTTTCTATGAAAATTTAACTATATGGTTGAAAATACATCTTTTTTGGAGAAAATTCAACTACTTGGTTAAAATTTGACCTACTTTGGTGAAATTTCATTATTATTTAAGATTAAACTCTTTGGTTAAAAACTTAAAATTTTGTTCAAAATTAGTTTTGAAATTTTTTTCTTTTAATTAAAAGAATAAAAAAATTAATTAATTTTTTTAGCTAAAATTTTCAACCAAAGAATTATCTTAGACAATAATGAATTTTTACCAAAGTAGGTCAACTTTCAACCAAGTAGTTGAACTTTCAACAACAAAAAAAAGATTATTTAATGTTCCATGAAAAAGGATTAATTTCAAAACAAATACATAAAGTTTCAACAAGATTGTTGAATATGAGTTTTTAACTAAAAATCTAATTTTCTATCAAACAGTTAAATTTTAAAATAAAAAGTTTATTGTTTAACCAAGCAGTTGAATTTTCATCTAAAAATTATGAATTCTCAATGAAACATACGTAATAGTTGATATTTATATTAAAAAATATTTTAATTTGAAATAAAAAACAACTCAACCGAAATGGATTCATTTTCTACCAAACAGTTGTATTTTTAGTCAAAAGCGACAAATTTTCCACAAATTAAAAAAAAAGAGTTCAACATTGAACCAAATAAAATAAATAAAGAAAAAAGAATTTTCAACAAAAAAATGAATTTTTAACCAAATAGTAGAATTTACGACCAAAGAGGTGAATTTTTAACCATAACAATTAATTTTCTACCAAATTCGAAAATTCATCTCTCTTTGTAAAAAAAATCTATAGAGGATTCAGATATTTTGTTGAAAATTCAGTTGCTTGGTTGAATAGTTGAAAATTTAATTATTTTGTTTTAAATTCACTTTTTTAATGTAAAATGTAACTCTTGAATTAAAAACTCGTCTTTTTGGTTTGAAAACTGTAGCAAAATCAACCAGTTGATGGAAAATTAAAACTTTTTCATGAACATTCAACCATTTGGGTAAAAATTCATGTACGAGTTACATTTGATTTTATGTAACTCGTATTTAAAAAAAGTCAACTATGTTTGTATAAAGTTCAACTAGTTGTATACAAATAACGAATATTTTAGTTGACAATTGAACTCTTTTGTTGAAAATTTAACTATTTATGTGAAAATTCAGCTGTTTCATTGAGAATTAATGTATTTTACTGACAAATATCGTCTTCTTTGGAAGAAAATTAATCTTTTTGGTAGAAAATTCAACTAGTTGGTTAAAAATTGATCTATCTGGTTGAACTTGCAATATTTTACAAATAAAAATAAAAATTTGTTTTAATTATTGTTCAAATTCATGGACTTTATGGACAAAGTCAAGAAATGAGTAATTATGTTTTTAGTATTATTTAATTATCAATTATTCGATGATTTTAATATATTTAATAATATCTTGTAATATCATTTGTCAAAGCTTTCTACCTTAAACATATTAATCAAATCCCTAGAAATTAAAAAAAAGAAAACAATCATAATAAGCTCGCGAAAAAGTATACAAATTCCGAGTCGATTGTTTTAAAAATGCAAAATAATGTAATAGCTCCGTACTATTAAAATTTATGCCTGGAAAAAAACTGGAATTGTCGGGGAATTTCTTTCCAGGATTTGACTAGCACTCCCCTACTGCCACTAATGCCTATTTCTTTTTAAATGAAGTTCTTATGAATTATTATCTTAGTTATTTTCATTTTTAAATTAAAAAATTAAAAAAGCGAAAAAAGTAACTTTTCAGGTCACTTGTTACCAGTAGAAACCACAGTAGAGCTTACTAAACGTTATCTAAATTCTTAATTTTTCTTTCACTGACCCCCTCCCCCATACCCTGTTATATTTTATGGACGGCCGGCCCCTGTATGCACTTTAAACTTGTGATTTATCTGCGATTATCTTATATTTATTGTGTTCTCTCTCCATACTGAGTTGCTTAATTCGAGCGTAAGCAGCACTTCCACCAAGCACAACAAAACTACTTATCCACCAAAGAGTTGGTTTCCTTTCGTTGTAGCAATAAGTTGCGAGAACTGTCTGCACACATGCTTTTGCAGTTCCACTGATATTGTGAGTCAGGGGCGACGTGACTTTTATTTGAAGCATGGTAACATACCCGATGGAAAATCCACAGGCACCACCTATCATCAAGGAGCCCCAGAAAAATGGCTCGTAGAGTTTATCGTAGTTCATGAGCTCGTGAAATTCTCCATTAAGGAGCATCAGAGGAATGAAAATTATTACGCTGTAGGCATTGTTGTAATAGGAGAGAAGCCAGATTTCTTGGTTCACGGCTGGAAGGACCCGTTTCGTGTGGATCGAGTAAAGTGAGAGCGACAACGAACCCAGAACGCCGAATAAAGTTCCGATTATTGAAAAAGATCCTGTCACGTGCTCTTGATTAACCCCGAGCCAAAAACCGGCAACGATTATTAAACAGCAAGTGACGGCTTCCGGGGATGTTTTTTCTCCTGTTGATTAAAGGGTTTTGTTAGTGATTTATTTTAGTTTTACGTTTTCAGCGATTACAATCTGCCCTATTTTTGCTTCCTCATAGAGGAAGCTTTGCAATGGTAACATTTTCGATAATTTTTAAATTCATTTAATCAAGCATTCCTTAATTTAAAAATGTATAATACAATGTTCTAAGCAGTTGTCCGGATGTTTGTGTGGATGTCACACTTTTTTGTGATCACGATAAATTGATGAAAATTGGAGGATCTTGAAAATTGCATTTTTTAGCTCTTTATAATAATTTAAAAATCGTTTTTTTATAGTACAACTTGTTTCTTTGGCATAATTCAAATTTGATGGAAGAATAGAAAAGATTCCTTCATTAGAGAAGAATAGATTGACCTATAATGTTAATACATTTTGTTAAAGAGTAAGAAAGTTATGGTCATTTATATTATATTAAAAATCGATTTTTATAATAAAAATGTTCTCATTCTCATAATTTAAAGATGATGTCAGAATAGAAAAGATGTTTTCATTCGAGGTAAATCGATTTAACTATAATATATATGCATTTTAATTAAGTGTAAGGAAGATATGGTAATGCATATTATTTGAAAAACAGTTTTTTAAACGTTTTTTTATAGTGAAACTTTTTTCATTAACCTAATTCAAAATTGATACAAGAACGAAAAAGATTCCTTGATTCGAGCCGGGAAATTATGCTCATTTATAATATTTGAAGCGTCTATCTTAAGCAGAAAAACTTTTTTCATCGACATAACTCAAAGCTGATATGTAATTAGAAAAAACTTCTTAATCATAAATTTTCAAGTCAAATAATTCTGACAATTTTCTTTTAAAAAATCATAATTTACCATTTCAAATAAAAAATTATATTTGTCTGATTTGTCATTATATTTTAAAAATAGTTTCTATTATTATATAAATACAAGTTTCCTAAGATTCTTGAGAAAATTCAAACAGGGTTTCGAAAATTTTAGATGTGCCAAATCAAAATTACAATAAAAAGTTATAAGTTTGAACCAAGAAACACGAATTTTTAACAATTAGTTATGAAAAAGGTTTATTCTCAACGTAAAATATAATAGTTGAATTTTCAACTAAAAAAAATTAATTTTTAGCAAAAAATTATGTATTTTGTTAATTTTCAGATAAGAAAATTAATCTAATGAAATTAATTTAATAATTGAATTTTAAAACAAAAAATGATTTCTTACGAAAAAATGTAATAGTTGATATTTCATTCCAAAAAGATATCTATTTTAAATAAAGAAAGGTTGATTTCATCCGAAAAAGACCAATTTTCCAAAAAATTGTTTAATTTTTTAACCCGAAAATATGAATTTTCAACAAAAAGACTTTCATTTAAAAAACAAATTTTCAATAATATAGTTAACTCCTCAACTAAAAGAAATTTAATACAGTTAAAATTTTAATACAAAAAAAAATGAAGTTTCTGAGAAAAGTGATAAATTTTCAAACCAAAAAGGCAAATTTTCAACAACAAAAAATTGTTGAATTGTCAATCAAAACAGATTTCGCAGTCGAGAAAGAAAAAAGTTTTGAGGCAAATTATTGTTTGAAGGGAAAAATAATTTTAAGTGCAAAATAAATAATGTACTTTTTAAGTTTCTATGTTCATTTGCTTTATGTCAGTTTAAAAATTCCTTAGAACTTTTTGGAACTTGGAAATAATTCTAAAAATATTTGTATAATCTTATGTATTGGTTTTAGGAAATTTCGGAAATCTATTATGTTTTAAAATCTTTTTAAATATCCTTTAAAAATTAATTTTTTCAAAC
The DNA here is from genome assembly GCA_010014905.2 of Druon quercuslanigerum. NCBI lineage: Eukaryota > Metazoa > Arthropoda > Insecta > Hymenoptera > Cynipidae > Druon > Druon quercuslanigerum. The sequence goes on along the minus strand of JAAAKG020169626.1, from coordinate 19,508 downwards.
ATAGATTACTTGAAATATTCTCAGAAATCTTCAGACATTTTTCGTATTATTTGAAATCTTTCAAAACTTGTTAAAAAAAACTTCACAATTTCCAGATTCTTTTTTGAAAATTTTCCAAATTTTTTGAAATATTTTTAAATATTCTCTTAAAATGGATATTGGTAATTTAAAAACTTTCTTTCAATTTTTCCTATAAGTTTTATTCATTATCTTATTATCTTATTTTATTGTTTTTTTAGTTGAAAATCCAATTATTTCATTTTTCCTTGAGGATTTTTTGTTTGTCGCTAATTCGTATCTTTTGGTAGAAAATTTCAATATTTACTTATATTTTACGTTAAAAATTAATGTTTTTTGGTTGAAAAGTCTGCTATGTTTGATTGAAATTTCAAGTACTTGTAAAAGTTCATTTTATTGGATAAAGGCTAAAAAAACTACGTGGTTAATAATTTATTTTTTTATGGAAAATTGAACTATTTTATTGAAAATTCGTGTTTTTTGGTTTACAGTGAATAAGAATAGTACTAAAGAATTTTTTCAATAAACAATGATAATTTAAATAAATGTCGATGCTGCAGGTAACAAAAAAATTATTACTACACTCAAATCTTAATATAAAATTTCAACTGAAATTCAAAGTAAACATTTTTTTGAAACTTTATTAAAAATATGATTATTTGAACAAATCTTTTTAACACAGGTGAATTTGATTTTTTAAGAATTTTGTTTGTAATATATCCATTTTCGAAAAATGGTTGGTTATCTAATTCTGTACATTTAGTACATTCTGTAAATTTAGGTGCTTTGTTGGAAATTTCTTTTTTTTTGAAAATTATTTTTTTAACTGGGAATTTAACCATTCCATTTTTGCTGAAAATTTATCTCTTTTTTTGTAAATTCAACTATTTTAGTAGAAATTTCAACTACTTGATTCAAAATTCACGTATTTTGTTGAGTATTTAATTATTTTGTTAGAAAATTATCTCTTTTACTTGGAAGCTCAACTATTTGCTTGTGAATGCAAATTTTTTTTTTCCAAATTTAATTTTTCTTCCTTTAAAATTTCAAATTTTTGATGGAAATATCTTTCTTGGTTTAAAATGCAACTGTTTCCCGTTTTCGTGAAAAATCGTCCTATTTACCCTGTTTTACGAATATTTTGAGCTCTGTAGTCTGTTTTTTACCTTTAATTAAACTAATAAGCAGCTGTAATCTCTACAATTTTCATGGGAATATAATTTAAAATATAGAAATGAAACTTATTTATTTCTTACCCATAATTGTGTAAGTGAAGATCACATTAAATACTGTCGTAAGAGATCGCCCTATATAATAAAAGGCAACTCCAACGTACTTCAAGCACAAATTGTTGCTAGCTATCATCCCAGTAAACATAATGGACAAAGGTAGAACCTAAAAATTGAACAAAAATTATTTACATCACTTAAAGAATGGATGAGGAAAATATATCTAATTTGGTTTTTATACGAAACTAAAATACCTTTTTCATAACATCTCTTTTGAAAGGATGCCCTTCCGGAAAATCGACGTGATTCGGGAATATTAAGGCGCAACCTTTCAGGAGTAAACATATAAAAACACTCACTATACATTGAAACCACGTTACAAAAAGTGGTGCGTTTAAATGTACTGATTCGCTCGAAAGCAAAGCCTTATTGACGAAAACTGTTAAAATAGAAACTAACCTGAAAAAGTAATTTTTAATTAATATTTAGTTAATATATTTTTGACGTGCTCAGACTCTTCAAGAATCACAGTCCATATCCTTCTTTATCGAATCCCCTTACCCTTTACATTAAAAAAATATTCAAAACACCAAAAATTAAGAATTTGGACCCAATTTTACTCTTTTTTCAAACTTTTTGGATGATATGAATTTCAAATACATTTTTAGCTGAACAATTTATTTTATAATGTGGATTTAAAAGACATCTTCGACAACCAAGAAATCGCTAATTTGCAGTTGCAAATCAAAAACAAGTTCATATAGATAAAAGGCCTTATATGCTAAAATACTCTCAACATTGTTGAAATAAGGAGATTTTTCACGAAAATAGGGAAAAAAATTTTTGAGATCAAATTAGTGTGAATACAATATTAAATTCAAATGAGACGACTTAAATTCCTAAAATTTCAAGTAAAAATATTGCATTCTTAATAAAATAGATCAATTTTTAACCAAAGTTACGTATTTTCAATCAAGAAGATTAATTTTCTACCAAACAAGACGAATGTTCAACCAAGCAGAAAAATGATCCACTAAAAGATGAATTTTTTTTAAAATAGTGGAAGTTGGAAAGAATTACATTTTTAACTAAAATGATGAACTACAAAAAAAATTTGTTTAAAACAATTTTTAACAAGTTTTTTAAAAATTTAAACCAAGTACTAGCATTTCCATCCAAAAGATGAATACACCAGTAAAAATGCAATAGTTGATGTTTCAACGTAAAAAATATCACATTGAACTAAAATAAAAAACAGTTTAATTCATCTACATTTTTTTAAACGTTTTCAACAAAGTGGTTAATTTTTCATACAAAAATTTCAACCAAATTGTTGAAATTTGAATCAAAAGGATAGCTTTTTACAAATCAGTTTTTTTTATTTGAAACAAAACAATAATAATTTTCAACTAAATAATAATGGTCTTTTTTTAAAAAATATGAATTCAGAAGCAAAAATATAATAGTAGACTTTTCTACCAAGAAGAATAAATTCCAGCCAAAAATAGTTGGATTCTTTTATTCGGTTATATTAAATCAATTCGCATGTAAGTGGAAAAACGAGAAAACGGGAATTAGAGACAATTTTGTTTAGAAAATAAAGTTAATCGTTTTCTGAAGATTCTTTTATTTCGGACTACCAACTTTTGAATTCTGACCAAAACATTTTAGGCAAACTGCGTATTTAAAAAAATGGTTATCTTATTAATTTTTTTATTTTCATGAATAATAATTTGGTTAATTTCTGCTTTGTAACACAGTAATATTTTTGTAGCTTGCATTGAAAAATGTTTGAAACATTTGCGAGTTTTTAGCTGATAAAGACGTTAGAAACAAATTTAAACGTCATAGGAAACAAAAATAGAAAAAGTAGTTTTTTCAAATGGTAATTCTATTGTTTTTGGAATTATTTCCTTCTAGGTCGCTTAGAAAATACATTGAAAAACGCACAGAATTCATACTATTTCTCATATTACCCTCTTTTAAAGGATTCCTTTTTTTACTCTTTTTATCGTTTTTCGCTTAAATGCGAAATGAATTCAGAAAATTCAACCGTTTTTGTTTGAAAGTTATTTTTTTCAATTAAAAAGTCTACTATTATACTTTTTGTTCAGAGTTTATCTTTTTAGATTAAAATATATATTCTTTTGATAAGCATTCGTTTTTTTATAGGCAAATCGTATTTTGGTTGAAATTTCACCATTTTTGTTGCAATTTTTTTATCTTTCTTAGTTGAAAACTTCTGCTTTGGTTTGGGATTCAACTATTTTGTTAAGAAATCGTGTTTTTTTTGGAAAATTCACCAGTTCCTCATTTAAAACTGAAATATTTTTCGTATGAAGTATCAACTATTACAATTTTTTATTAAAAATTTGTCTTTAGTATTTAAAAACTAAAATACTACCTTGAAACTTAAGCTAATTTATTAAAAGTTTAGTTTTTTGTTAAGATTCATTAGTTTGGTTGAAACTTTAATTATTTCGTTGAAAATTAGTACTTTTCTTGGTGGAAAATTATTTCTTTCTACTATAAATTTTATCCTTCCATTTTTTATTGAAAATTATTCTTCTTAACTTCAAAATTTAACTATTTCATTGACAATTCGTGTATTTTGTTGAAAAAATATCTTTTTGGTAGAAAATCAATTTTCTTGGTTGAAAATTCATCATTTTAGCTTGAAAATTTAACTACGTTGGTATGAAATTCAACTAATGAGTTAAAAAATTTACTTCTTAATTCAAATCTTATTTTTTTGGGTACAAAGTTCAACTTTTCAAACTTTCCGTCGAATACAAAAATTTAAATAAACAATAAAATCAAATAATATTTATGTTTATTTTTTTGGCTTAAGGATTCAAAATTTTGATAGAAAATTAAAATATTTAGTTTAAAATTCAACTGTTTGGTTAAAATTTAACTTTTTTGTTGAAAATTCTGGTATTTTGTAAAAAAAAAACGTCGTCTTTTTGTCTTAAAAATTTAACAGGTTGGTAAAAAATTAAAGTATTTGGTTGACATTAAACTGTTTTGGCAGCAAATTCAACTACTATTTCGTTAAAGTTTACTATTTAGTTGAAAATTCAACTGTCTGGTCAAAAATTAACTTTTTGGTTTAAAATATTGTTATAAATTCGTCTATTTTGCTTTTAATTAAAAATATTCGATTATAAATCAAATTTTTTGGTTAAAAATTAATTTTCTTATTAAAAGTTCATATTTTAGGGTTAATAAGTCACATTTTGTTATAAAAACTTCTACTTTATACCATAAAAATTCAACTCTTTTGTTGAAAATTTATATTTTTTGGTCAAAAATTCAACTACTTGATTGAATATAGAACTAATTTATTAAGAACTGATTCTTTTGGTTGACGATTCATCATTTTATTTGAAAATTCATCTCTTTGTCTGAAATTTTAGGAATATGATTAGAAATTATTTTTTAATTAATATTTTTCAATGAAAATTGAACTATTCTATTTGTTGTTAAAAATTTATCTTTTTTAGTCGATGATTCAACTATTTTCATTAAGAATTCACATATCTTGGGAAAAATTCATGTTTTTAGTAGTAAATGAATCTTTGTAATTGTAAGAATTGGTTCCTCTAATATCCCTAAAAAAAGTAGAATTCTCAACACAAAAAAAAAACTTAAAAAAAAGAATTTCTACACCAAACAGTTGCATTATCGAACAATTAGATGAACATTCTAGTAAAAGAATTGAGTTTTCCATAAATGGTTGAAAATTTAACCAAATAGTAAAAATTTTAAGCCAAAAAGACGAATTTTTTCGAAGACAGTTGAATTTTTAACAAAAAATTTACTTTTCAACCAAGAAAAATTAATGTTCAGCCAATAAGGATCACTTTTCTATCATAAAGGATGAATTTTTTATTCAAAAGCATGAATTTTCAACAACATAGTTGAATTTTCAATCAAATTGATGACTCAATTAAAATAATTAAAATTTCCAAAAATAATTATATTTTTAACGAAATAGTTGAATGTTCAGCTTAAAAGGATGCATTTACAATCAAAAAGTTGAATTTTCAAAAACAAAGAAGATTAAATAATTGAATTTTCAAGACAAAAAGAAAAATTTATTGGAAGAAAGTTGAATTTTTATCAAAAAGGTTAATTTTCGAACCAGAAAGACGAATTATCCACACAAACGTTGAATTTTTAACCAATAAAATTGATTTTTCAACAAAAAAGTTTAATTTTCAACGAAATAGTTTAATTTTCAAACCACAAAGATCAATTTTCTACAAAAAAGTAACAATTTTAACACGAAAGTTAACCTAAAAGCAAATAGTTGAATGAATCCTTAATACAAATTTTTTGTTTGTTTTACATAGTATTACGACTTTAAGTCAAATAATGGACTTTTAAACCAAAAAAGATGAAAGTTCAAGGAAGCATGTAACATTTGATATTTCAACCAAATAATTGCATTTTTAACCAAAACGGATACATTTTCAACCGAGAAGATTGAATTTCTACCAAGAAAGTTGAATTTACAACAAAATATTTGAATTTTCAACCTTGAAGTTGAACTTTCAACTAAAAAATATGAGCTTTCATCCAAATGATACTAATTTTAGTCAAAATAGTAACAATTGTAACCAAAGAGATGAGCTTTAAACTAAAATAACGAATCTTCACCAATATAGTTGAATGCTTGATTTAAAAAATGACTTGTTACCAATATTTGTGCATTTTCAACTAAATAAATGAATTTTTAACCAAACGAAATGAAGAATTTTACCGAAAAATATAGTTTGATTTTTACTGCGTTAATTTAACTACTACTAAATTACTGAGATCCCTGTGACTTCCATTTCTAGTGAACACCTGAAGTAAAATAAAATTGTTAATATTCTGAACTTACCAGTAAAGAGCTACAACGAATATAATATAAAAGTATTTGGCAACTAGCGTCGGATTTTCCATCTTGCTCGAAGATATGGTCATTATCATATTGTATTTTTGTTCCCAATCATTATTACTAGAATATAGAAAAAAAATGTAGATTAGATTTGCCAGAAATGTGCAAAATACAAAAGAAAAGAGTATTTGTTACTTCTGTAAATACAAAATCTAAGTGCTACATTGTAAAGAAATTCTGTAGAATTCATAGTACGTATATGATAACAATGACAAAAATGCAAAAAATAAACTGTAAATTTGAACCATAAAATGTATTGTACAGTGTTTGAAAAGATAAGAGGCCAGATAAACTTATATCTGCATACTATATTTAACTGAAGTTGACAGATTACAATAAATTCATGAATTACAATCTAGTCATTTATGCAAGTATGCATAGGGTAAAATCAACTTACTTCTAATTTTAGATAAAATATTCTATTGCGACCTCAAAAATTGCAAGCAATAATTTTTTTGTCGATATAATGTTTATAAAGTCACATGACAGCTAATGAACGAATGCCACATTTTTTACTGGAAATAACCTCATTCCGGTAACAATATTGTACTTAAATATTGAAAAAGGGCATCTGGAACGAAAACGTGAGTAAAATGAACTTGTATTATCACTACTTTTCACAAATAGTGATACAATAACACTCTTTTTAGCAAGGTAACTCCGAAATGTGAGTCCAGCAGACAACGATATGTCAAAGTAGATCCAAAATGCTCCAAAATGCTTCAATGTATAAAGTCGCTTTAGAAGCGGTTTTAAAAAGAAGTTTATAAACCTATAATATCTTATTTATATAATAATTTATAATTCATTAATTTATTTGCTAAAATTATTCCTCAATTACTATTTTATTAATTCTTTAAAAATAGAACCGTGCATTCGTGCATTGACCTTTGAGGAGAAAAGTCGTCTGCTCCATTTCCTATCGTCTGTTTAAGGCGCAGAAGAAGTGCGCATTCATCCTAAAAGAAAATAAGCAATATGGCTGCCACGTGTAATGACAGTTAACTGGTTTATGTTCGTCCTGCGTCATATACAAAGCATAAGTTGTTAGTTTAAACTAATCTTTCAAGGTCTCCTTTTATACTGTGGTCAGCGAAACTCAACAAAGGTCTCGCTTTGTTAAAACCTCGACGCGATTTGGATAATCTATCGTGTTCAAATGCAGTATTTTTCGTTTCCTTGAGGTGAGTGCAATACTTGTGCGTCTCGCATCATTCGTGAACCGTATTGTCCCTTTCTTGACGAAACATTTGTTTTTCTTTGTCGTTCTGTGCGAGGATTATAAATTCTTGTTTGTCAAGTGCAAGATATTCGTATATGACGTCCCGGAAATCCTGTTGGCGTTCATAATTGGCAAAGATCTTATTCGACCTTTAGTCAATATCAAACACTCGGATTCGCTTATCTTTATAAACATACGTGTTCCCCCTTTTCCAATTATGTAAACGAATAATTTTCCCGGAAAAACTATTTGCATTGCGAAAGGATACAGTTCGATAACAAGTTATGGAACTGGTTTCAGAGAATATCATTCTCCTTTTTCCAAAATTTGAGATATTATTTACACTGTTTTTAAAGGGGTAGTTCTACTTAATTTTTAATTAAAATTGTTTATTAGATGAATCTGTCACTGTAAAATAAGTAATAATTGTTGGCAGTTTACAAAATTTCATTTTTAGTTTAATTTTGCATGTTTCTGCAAGGGTGCGAATCGTTAGTATTGTGTTTTGGTTTTGTGATTCAACAATTTTAAATATTTATTTTTTGACTGAAGATTCATATTTTTATTTAAATACAAAAAAAAATTAATTTGACATTTCTATTTTTTATCTTTTTAGGTTGAAAATTCAATTATTTTAACCGTGTGGTAGAAAATATAATTATTAGGTTAAAACATTCAACTTTTTGGTGAAAAATTAATTTTATGGTTGAAAAAATAACTTTTTAAAAGAAAATTTGTCGTTTTTAGCTTAAAAATTTAACAAATACGTAGAAATTGGAACTATTTTGTCTATAGTTACCTTTTTGTTTTAAAAATTAATTTGTTACAAACTCGTATTTTCGTGTGAAAAATTCAACTGTTTTGTAGAAAGTTCATCTTTCTGGCTCAAAGTTTCAACCGTGTGGTAAAAAATGTAACTATTAGGTTGAAAAATTTAACTGTTTCGTTAAAAATAAATTTTCTGGTTAGAAAATAAACTTTTTAAAAGAAAATTCGTCTTTTTTTGTCTTAAAAATTCAACATATTTAATTATATATAGAATTTTCAACTATTTTGTCGATAGTTACCTTTTTTGTTTAAAAATCTATATTTTGATAGAAATTTCAACTGTTTGGTTAGATACGAACTTTTTTGTTGAAAATTTAGTTTTTTAAGTTGTAAATTCAATTATTTTGAGAGAAAAAAAACTAATTCGTTGAAAATTTATCTTTTCGGCTTAAAATTTCAACATTTTAGTAGAAAATTCAACTTGTTTGTCGGAAAATCATCTTTTTGTTGAAAATTCGTTTCAAGCCGGGAATCACATTTGAGGGGTACACCAATAAAATGTGATAAATCCATTTGTTTTAAAGTTGAGATAATAATTGTTTCGGTATGTTTGAAATATCAATTTGAGCAACTGAAAAAATATGTAAACATTATTAAAGACACAAACCTGTTTTTATTTGAAAAATTAAAAATATGGTAGTCATGTATGAAATTATCTTCTGCTTTTATGTGCAGACAAGAAATTGTAAATTTATATCATTAGACCATGAATAGCGAGTGAAATGTGCCTTTGCTGTATCAAAAGTGAATAAATCCATTTCCATTTTGTTATTAACTTAAAAACAGTAATACTTTTTTATCATTGGATTTCAAGCTTCAATATACCCTTAAATATTGAGAAAATAACTTGTGTGAATTTATCACGTTTTGCTTGCGTGATTCTTAAGATTTTTTTTATTAATCGTGATAACGAGAAAAATAAATTGGAATGTTTATCCTCTTCTTACACAGTTTTAGTCACGCAAATCTCATAAATATTATTGCCGAAAACCTAAATGTTTGCGACACTTTTGTTATGACTTTTTTATGAATTTTATTAACTGCTTTCAGTTTGCTTATGCAATTAAAAAAAAAGGTTACGATTTTTCTGCCCGATCTATTTTGAACATTAAAATTTCCAACTAACTTATTTTATCTCATGAAAAAATTTATTACTAAATATTTCTGAGCATTATCAATAAAAGACAAAACTTTATCTTAAAATGATTTTTTACTAATGGGAAGTAATTTTGTTATTTATATTTTGCTATCACACTATAAATTGTAAACTTTTTCACACGTAAGTATTGACGACCAAAAATTACCCATACGGACGATAAGATTTCTGGGAAAATTAAAAAGGGTTTAGGTTTTTGTTAAAGGATTAATTTTTAGTATTGCAGATTTACGAATATTTCAAAAAAGAATCTGCAAGATTTTAGGACATTTTTTTTATTTTGCAGTATATTAATACATTTTAAACGAATTCTTGATTTTTTTAAATTTCAAAAAAGAATGTAGACGATTTTAAAGAAAAAAAAAAGAAAAAATGGTCTTCAAGATTTCTAAAGACATTCAAAATTGTTTTTTAATTAGAAAATTCATTTTTGAGAGAATTTTTCAAAAGGTATCAAAAATTAGTTGATTTATTTCAAAATATATTTAGAAATACGAAAAGTTTCGAAAAGATTCAGAACTAATTTAAACCTTACGAAAATTTTAAAACAAAATGTAGATTTGTTTAAATGTCGAATAAGAAGCGATTAAGGAATAAGTAAAGGTTTCAAGAGAATTACAAAAATTTCTTAAGATTCATGGGACAATTTCAAATAATGTTTTATTTTGAAAAATTAAATCCAAGAGAAAATATTTCAAAACATTTCAAATGATTTTATAAAATTTCGAAATTTAATATACAAGATTTTAAAGCAAAGCTTTTCAAATTTAGAAAAAATAGAGTATTTTTAAGAGATAATTGCAGGTTTGGAAAGGATTAAAATATATTAAATACTTAAAAAGACTTATCAGAATTTAAAGCAAAATGTAGATTTTTGAAGATTTCAAAAAAAATTTAGATATAGTTTTTTAATTTCTTTGGTATTATTGATTAATTGTTATTGACGAGTTATAAAAAGAATCCATTATATTATTGAATAATATTATCCGGTTAAAATTACATTATTGAAAAATATGTTTTTTAAACTTTGCGATAAAATTAAAGAATGGCAGAAATTTTTTATGTTCATATTGATTGTTAGAAACACGAAAAAGTTTTATACATTATAAGATTAGGAATGAAGGCTTATCTTGTTGTTTTCGAGTAAAGTCTATTGAATTTCTAGCTGATGCAAAACCGATACGACTTTTTACTTTCGTCTGAACACGATAAATAATTTACAAAGGTTCAAGGCCAGACTTTTTATAAATTTTAGTGTTTGCATACTCTATAATAGTATATGTGCAAAACCATCCAAAGTTCAGAATAAGTGAATTCTGCCAGCGAACCAATTTTTTTAAAACATACAGCTTTTCATGGTTTTCCCGTTTTTTACAGACATTTGTTGCAATTATTATTCAAGTACTTTGACAGGCTAGGAAAAATTAAGAACGCTGACAATATAAATTGAAAACAAGGAAAAAGTGGTTTTGCTATCAAGTTTGTTTTCTAACTTGTTTTTAAAATGAAAAAAGTTCTATGAGGAAATAAGTCAGACTTACTCAATATTTTTTTCTTTACACAAGCTAAAAATACTCTTAAAAAAAGTTGTTCATAAGATTTTGATATGTAGTGAAAACTTCTTTGACAATAAACTTTAGAGATAAATAAGTAGATTTTAGTGAGTTATTTAGCGAGGTTTTTACAAGATCTGTAGTAGCCACGAAAATATGAAAATTAGTTGTGAATTAGTGATTTTTTAAATAATAGATCAAGCCAAGATATTATTTCTATTAATTTAAAAAAAAACGAAATTACTAAAAATACAGTATTTTGAAATACAATACCAAATTAGACACAAAATTTTGAAATTATTCTGGAATATATATTTTTTTTAATTCTTGTAGAATAGTTTTTTTTTTGCCAGAATTATTCTTTGTATGACATCCCACAGGGGATGACCAAGCACTACAGTTTCTTAATAACCTTATCATTTTTACTCGGTTTAATTTTCTGATTCAATTTTTAACTCATTTAGTTCTTTAATCTTTCTTATTTAATATTTGATATTTTTAAATTTTCCATTTTTTCATTATCCTGACACCAACATTATTTACAGTATTTTTCGACATTTTTATAAAATAACAATTTAAACTATAAATTTTTCATTACTTATTTCTAGTCGTTAACATTTTTTACTTAAACTAATTCCAAATATTTGTTATATTATCATATAATCTCCTTGGATTTATGATGAAAAATTAATATGAACGACATTATAATTTATAATTATAATAGAATAGTGGTTTTTGACATTTATTTAACCTTTTATAAAGTTAATTGTAGTATATTTGTGTCTTTTTGACATTCTAATATTTCAAATCAGGCTATTTCTGTCCCGAAACTTTAGGGAGTTCATAGACTAGTCATTTTCATATAATATAAATGAGCATTACTTCCTTGCTGTTCAATAAAGTGTATTAATATTATAGGTCAAATGGACTTGCCTTGAATCGATGAATCTTTTACGTTCTTGTATTAATGTTGATTTATGTTAATGAATTGTTGTTATAATAATTATAACCATTTTTATTTTTTATTATGTTAATTATGTTAATTAAAAAAGTTTTACTTTACAAAATCTGTCTTTAAAATATTAAATAGGGCCAACAGAAATTCAATAAATATTTTTAGAAATCCTTAGCTCAGTTTCAAGATATTAGTATTATTGAGAATTGTTTAGGATCCAATCAACATTTTTTAAAAACCTCCCTTTATATTCCCTGGTGGAAATAACGTATATGATTTTTTACGAAACCTTTCATCAATTTCTATTAAAATTCTTGAAAATTTATACGAAATATTCTATTAATTTTTATAAACTTTTAGACTCCGAAATGATCTGTTTTTAAATTTGCTTCATCTGAAATTTTTCAAATATTGATATTACGTAATTATCGGGTGAACCAGGATTTCAAAATTTAGCAATTTTGAACTACGCTAACAAAATATTCACGAAAAATTACAGCGCTGTACGAGTGTAACATTCATATCCATTAAACTCTATAGTAACTCCTCACTTATTATAAAAACTGATTATAAATTATGAAAAACTAAACCTTCATTTTAAAGTCATAGATTTCTATATTTCTCTCCAGAAAATGGTATTTATTCCTGATTGTGTGTAGAGATATGTAAATTCATCAGAAAAACGATGAAAACTGCAATTTGTGACTTAAAATTTTTTGTTATCCTTGTATAAACTGGAAATTTTTTACAAATCCCTACTAAAATTTATAAAGAACGGGGGTGGTCGCTTAATCGGAAAATCGGAAATTTCATTAGACCTGGCAACAACAGCATATTTATTTTTTGACCTGGAATTTGACAAATTTTTGGGGGGAAAATCTGTCCAAGTTGGATTTGAACAGTTTTCTAAATAATTAGTTGCATTTTGATCTTTTTCAGTGATATCATTAAGTTTACAATGAGTAATTCGGAAATATTTGACTTATAGAATTTCCATTTTAGATCAAACTTATTTTTCATTTAAAGAATTTTAAAATGCTCTTTTAAAGATTAAAAAAATTTTAAATTAGAAGCGTTTGAAGTCGATATTTTTGGATGAAAAACCTCTTTTGTTGATGGACTGTGAATATCAATTATAATGATTTTTAAAATTGAACTGTACATTAAATATTAACAAGTGAATGATTGATTTTTTAATTAAGAAAAAGAACAATGGCTTAATATTTGGAAATATTTGACTGTTCATTTAAAATTAGTCATTATCCATCAAATATTCAAAACTAAACACTGCGCATTTCAATGTTAATAGTTCTATTTTAATAAGAAATAATTTACAAGCAAGATTGTTGAACTTTGGCGTATGATAAATATTGATCACTTATTATTATTCCTAGAAAACATTCGAGTAAGTTAGAGCAATATTTAGAAGGTTTGGAAAGATTTTCAAAATTAATTCAAAATTCGAAAAAAACATTTAGCTTGTTTCAAAAATATATAGATTTGTGCAGATTTCGACTAAAAAAATGTGGAAGATTTGGAAAAATTGTAAAAGGCTTAAAAAAACATTTTCTTAAGATTCCTAGGAAAATTGGAAATGGCTTTTTTATTTTGAAAAATTCATTTTAAGGGAATATGCAAAAAGATTTTGAAAATTCTCTGAAATTAATCAGGAACATTTTAAAGAAATATTTTTAATTTTGCAGGATTTAAAAATTGTTTTAAAATAATTTAGAATTTGAAAAACTGTAAAACAGCATGTAGAAGATTCAAGATTTTGAAATAAAATGTTGAAGATTTTCAAGGATTTTAAAGCCGTTTAAAAGAAAAATAATTTAATTTCTGTTTTAAGAAGTGTTCAGTTTAGAACAAAAATGTAATCGTTCAATTTTTAATATTTCTAGATATAAATTTGACTTAAAATTATTTGCAGCTCAGTTTTTATTACTTTAAATGGAAAAATGTTTAGCCTTAGAGTTTAATTTTTTACTTTTATTGACCGCGAAAAATGTTTATGAATCGTGAAAAACCCTGGAAATTCATAATTATGTGTAGAGATTTCTACTTTTTAAAGGAAACAATATCTATTACTAGTAAAAACTATGAAAAATAATGTAAAACTAAACTGTAGATTTTTCTATATTCTCGTAGAAAATTGTAGATATTCATTAGTGATGGGTGGCAGTAAAACTAGATGATGAACAAAATGGGAATTTCCCCATTTTTTTCCCATTTCCCAAATTTTTATTTTACCTTCTGTAAAATAAAAGTCACTAGTTAAAGATAAAACAAATGTCCACTCCTGAGTCTAGGTATTGTTAAATTAAGACCAAAAGGGTTTGATAAAGATAAGTTATCCAGCTTCAAGGAAACGGTTCTGGAAGTTGATAATCTTAAAGTGACTCTAACCACATATTTTGATGGACTGGGCTGCTGATTGCAATAAAAAAATTCAATTTTCACTTTAAAAATAAAATAAAATAATGCTTTTGAGATGTTACGGTTTTTAAGACGGGTGAATAAAGTTTGATGCAAAAAAGTTCGCTACTTCCAAGAAAATTGTCTGAGAATTCTGAGATTAAAATTTCGTGGGTTTTCAAAATAGGCTTTGGATAGCGATTAAATAATTAATTTTCAATTTTTTGCAAAAGTAAAAACTTAATTTCCGAGATATTAGGATTTTGGATGAGAATAAAGAACGTTGTCATCCAAAATGATTTTTTTTCGACAAAATGAAACTTGATCATCGTGATATAAGAGTATGACAGACATTTTTTTGATAAAAATCAGAAAAAATATTTCTTCTGTCATGCAATGATGATGATTGCAAAAAATATCATTGTTAAAAGGTTGAAAAGTGTCACCTAGTAACAAAAAATTGAGAAAAAATTAAGAATTGTTACTGTTATAAACGAGTTTTATAAACAAGTAATCGAATTGGACATTCTCAAGCAGAATAAAAGAATTTTTTGCTGGTTAAAATAAAGTTTTATTTTCTAAAAAACAATATTTTTCTGCGTTTGATATTTACGTAGAATTTCGAAAAAATAATTGTATACCCTACAGAAATTTACAGATAATTTTTGCCGATAGCTGGAACGTTTCTACTAGTAAAAGTACACTAGAAATAATTTTGTCAGTCTAGGAAGTCATAAATTTAAACATATTGATTTTTTAAAAAAAGGAACACATCAATCCATTCTTGGCAAACATGCTGCCTCTTTGTTTTTGATTCTATGAACTTTTTTATTTGTTTCTAGAGTATTTATATCACTGAAACAGCATTAAATTCGGAAAAAAATCTTTACATATCTGTAGATTTTCAAATTATTTTTTGAAAACAGGACTCTACTAAACATTAATAACATCTGATAATGCTTGAACTAAAATTCTCTAAATATTTGGGAAGTCGTGTAAGGCAACCAGAAATGTAAAAAAAAATCGACAAAAATATCAAAATTAGGAAAATAAGAATTTTTCCAACAATATTTTGTTGACTCAAAACCAAGGCGTTTATTGATGTTTATTCAATTAATTATACTATTTGAGGGTTTTAATATGCTACATTTTTTCACAGTTCCATTTACGATTTGCAAATTATTTTTTTCGACTCACGTTATGCAACAGATTGCAAATTATGTGTTTTTTTTTCTTTCACATTGACAG
Organism: Druon quercuslanigerum; assembly: GCA_010014905.2. Classification (NCBI taxonomy): domain Eukaryota; kingdom Metazoa; phylum Arthropoda; class Insecta; order Hymenoptera; family Cynipidae; genus Druon; species Druon quercuslanigerum. The sequence goes on along the minus strand of JAAAKG020169626.1, from coordinate 3,936 downwards.
ATAGAACTTACAAATAAGGAATTTGTGTTCGAGATTCCGCAAAAATGATAAAGAACGAAGATATTATCATCGAAGATAAAGATGATGATGTTAATTCCCCGGGGCAGTCAGGACTTCGGCACCGTGTTCCTTGGGGCGATAGAATTTCACTCAACAGTGAAATTCCGGGTTTGCACGAAGTCAAGGAATTATTAGAAGACGATGACACGAGCTGCTTGGCCGAAGAGGAAGATGGAGTCGGATGTCCTTTGCCATCTACTCCTGAAGATGATCATCTTCTGGATTGTGAGGTAATTTCACTTTCCATAAATAATTTTTAAAATAATGCATCCTTAAGAATGTGTATTTTTATTATTTTTTGCGTCTTTTTTTCGTGATTTAGATGACAGAGGTCTTGAAAGCGGGAGTACTCAGCGATGAAATTGACCTTGGTGCGCTAGCTCACAATGCAGCAGAACAAGCAGAAGAATTTGTTCGCAAGGTATAAATATGCTCGACCATACACCTAGAAGATTAATAATATTAATGCAAACAAAATTGCGAAATTGCGATTTTAAATACATTTTAAACCAAAAATAGAAGAATTAAATTTTAAGTTAAAATATTAATTTTGAACGAAAATAATGAATTCTCAACGAAATAATTCAAATTGAAACCAAAAAGATGAATTTTGTACCAAAAGATATCAATTTACAGTTTAAAAAGGTAAATTAAAAAAAAAAGAGTTTTCAACATAATTAATTAATCTTCAACTCAAAATATAAATTTCCAAGCAAAAATGGAATAGTTACATCTTCAGTTTAAAAAATAAATAAATTTTTAACTAAAAAGCAACAGATTTTTAGCCAAAGAAATTCATTTTTAACAGTGTTGAATTTTCTATAAAAAGAAACGAATTTTTATCTGAATATGTGTTTTCAACCAATGAAATTAATTCCTAACCAAAAATAGAATAGTTAACTTTTCTACAAAACAGAAAAATTTTTAACGAAAAAGATTACATTTCTATCAAAAAGGGTAAATTTTCCACAAAAATGAGATAGTGAAATTGACTTTTTAACTGAAATGATAAATCTTCAACTAAAATTATAAATTCTCTACCAAAAGTATAATATTAAAATTTTCAGTTAGTAAAATAGATTTTCCACAAAAAAAACGAATTTTCAACAAAATAGTTAAACTTTGACCACAGAAATTATTTTTTAACCAAAAAGATGAAGTTTCAACTAATGAAAGTACTCTTCGGCCAAGAAAGAAGGATTTTTAACAAATACAAAGTTTAATTTTCACCAAAAACAAATATATTTTTAACTAAAAAGAGGAATGAATCACCAAGAAGCTTAAATATTCTTGCACAAATTCGAATTTTCAATAAAGTATAGGAAATCTAAATAAATAAAAGAAATGGATTAAATTTAAGAATTTTATATTTAAATATTCTAAATGATTTTGTTTCAACTTTAGTGAGTTTTAGGTTTAATAATTTTTGATGTCAAAATTCTAAATGGTTTCGTTTTTAATTTTAAAGAATAAAATTGCCTGATTTTTTAAATTCTTCGAAATCGCAGAAATATAAAATTGAAAGACCTAATAGTGTCATAATGTCTAATCTAAAGGATTTGTGATTAAACAATTTTAAATTAAATGCCTCCAGAATAAATACGAAACGATGAAAAATCAAAACAATAATTTTGCAAATTCCAGCCTTCAAAATCTGAAGATTTAAGAACTAGGTATTGGAAATTATTGATATTTTTTTTTCAAAATGTTCCAAGATATTGGATATTTCAATTCGAATTAAAAGGCTTGAAATTGTTCATTTTCAAAAATTGGAGTCATATATAGCAATATCGTTTCGTATTTTTTCTTCTTCAGATTTTCAATGTAATATCTTTAGATTATCTGATTTTTCGTTGAGGCTTTCAAAAAATGAATCACTTAAAATTACAAAATATTTTCTTGGACAATTTCAAGAAAGAATAATAATTCTAAATGAAGTGTTAAAAACTAAACGATTTAAAATTAAAAAGGTCAGAATTGTGCTGCTTAAAATAAAAATAAATCAAAATTAAACCATTCGAAATTGATATCTCACAATTGAATAATTTCTTTAATTTCAATGGTAAAAATTTTAGTTCTGAATTTTTATAATGAACGCTATATAGTTCATTATTTTCTTTTATAAGTTTCAATTTTACAACAAAATTAAAATGGTTTAATTTTGAAAAGTATATTTTCAAATTTCAAAATTTTTTGATATCAACATTCTTTTTGGCTAAAAATTTTTCATTTTAAATAAAGTTTGGATCTTTAAATTTTTAAAGTTCTCTAGTCGAAATGTTGCCATATTTAATATGTGCAATTTATATTTTAATTCCATTGATTCCATTGCTTCTATTTTGAATGGTGAAAATTAGGTTAAAATTATTTTATGATCTTAAAAAAAATTGTTAGTTTATTCAATTGTAATGTTAAATTATAATTGGTTTATAATCTAATAATTTCAAATTCTATAATTCCAGAAGCTAGCATGAAACATTCAATTTAATTTTCAATTTTGAATTGTTAAATTTTCATCGCTTCGAACTGAAAATGTTAAGAATAATACATATAAAATAATAATACAATTTCAATTGCATTGATTTGTAAAAGAACCAATTTTGAACATTCTAATCTAAAAAGTTTCAACTTCGAGTTTCTTTAATTCAAAATAAAATTTTTTTATTTTAAATGCATTACATTAGAAAAGATTACTTTCTATTGAAATTTTTCAATTTTGAGAACATCTGATAACAATTTTTTTAACTTAAAATTATTCAATTTAAAACGCTTTTATTTAAAATTGATTAAAGTTCAATTCCTTTCCGTTCCATTCGAAATATTACCCTTTTTCCCACATTTTAGCAAATCTAAAACTGTTTGATTCGGGACGTTATCAATTCAAAAACGTTCAATATATTTTTTCAAACTTTAATTGCTTTCAATTGGAAATTTATTAATTATGATTTTTAAAAAATGTTTTAACTGAATTTTTATAAAATTGTTTTAATAATGGATTTTTAAATTGTTTGTATTTGTAATACTAGCAAATAAAAACTAAGAGACCTAACGGTGCATTTGCTTTGGCAATAATAAATTACGAATCTTTGTTCATGAAATAATTATTTATCAATAAAAGAGCAAGTGATGAAAAAATTATTATCTGCAGGTGTGGGAAGCATCCTGGAAGCAGTGTCACTTCCGAAACTTACCAAGATGGCTGCAAGACAACGATTTTTTACACGCGGGTCATAGACCACCACTTCCATCATTCTACGCCTGCTTCAAAAGCATTTTCCGTATCCATACAGAAACTGGAAATATATGGACCCACCTTTTAGGTGAGGACTTTTATTCACTTGATACTACAGTAAAATCTCTGAGCTGTTTCGGAAATGCGTACTCTTGTACAAAATCACTGACAGCAAATTTGAGTACAAAATCAGTATATTTTTCTTTGATTTTCAGCAGTTTTATTACTAGCTACTTTGAAAATAATACAAGACGGCGAGTTTCCAAAGTAAAAAAAAAAGATTCGCTGTAAATAAAGTTTTGTTTCAAAATATATTTCAGGCTTCGCAGTCATTCAGCTTTTTTGCCGCTTTCAAAGAGTTCCCCTGTTTTCGTGAAACGTTCTCTATTTTCAAAATATTTTTTTTCGGTCTCAATTAGAAACGTTTGCTCAATTTTTTCCATCTCAGGCCTCGGACTCACCACAGTATTTCACACTTTTTTTGAACTATTACAATATTTTCCTAATATTTTGAAAAATATCACGCTTATGGCACTATTTTCTCACAATTGTTCGCTAATGCCACATTTCTTTACTTTTCCTTGAAAAATATTTGTGATCTTCTTCGCTAATTTGCTACAAATTGTGTCAATGACTGATTAGAG